>OX461810.1:53513657-53818502 GCA_949802685.1 Dicyrtomina minuta
TAGGTAAGGTATGTAATAATACTGATAGAGACGTTGTCATTTTGCACGTATATGTGGTTTGTCAGTTTTCTACTTCCAGTTCCTGCTCAGTCTTCGTCTTCAGTCTTCCTCCAAAATTCCAGGAAAGAACGTCAACGAAGGAAACTTTCCACAGTGAATAAAAAAAACCAAGACTCAAGAAAAGCAAACCAAAGACACGGACCGCCACGACCACCGCGAGAGTAAATACATCACACATAACTCGTTTATATGTGTAAAGTGTCATCTCCGTCCTCCTCTTCTTCTTTGGAAGACTTCAACTGGAGCCTCGAGAATCATTATCTATAGGTGAAAAGTTTGTCTTTTTTGAGGGGGGAAAGAACAAAATATGCTATCTATATGGAACTCTAACGTTTCCATCTAATGGTTTGAACCCTTATGGTCCTTCTATTTAGGCTTTAACTTGAAATGGATGGAGAATGATTTATTTGCAAATATTTACACTAAGAATTTAGATACGTAATCAAAACATTGCTGCATGACTATATGTTTTTATTTAAAAAAAGAGATGTTTTATTTAATAATGTTAAATAAACATAATGCGGGTGTGAATAACAGTTATGTTATGAGAAAAAGTTATGAAAATAGAATGTTTGAACGTTAATTGAAAATAAAAATATATATGTACTTAGTTTTTAGGCTTTGAAAAAGATGGCAAGTGGCAGTTTTCAGATTCAGTTTTAAGAAGGTGTAAACGGATCGTTTTGGAGGCTTACTAAAACTCAAAAGTAGTCTGCTTTGAATGCTTAAAAAAGAAGGAAGGCAAAATAGAATTTACTTTTTCGTTGACGACGCTATATCGTCTGTGAACCAAAATGACCCATATCCAATTTAAACTAGGATCAAAATGTGCTATTTCATAAAAACAGAATGCGAAACATGTGTAAAATGTTAATTAAGAGTTTTTGAAAAGTGTATAAATGTTCGATTTACATGTTTTTGAAAAGTGCAAATTGTTTTATGTACATGTTTTTGAAAAGTGTATAAATGTTCTGATTTCATGTTTTTGAAAAGGTGCAAAATGTTCTAATTCCATATTTTTGAAATATGCAAAATGTTCTACTTAAATGCTCTCAAGACATGTTTCAACATTTTTGTAAATAGTGGATATTGTTTTTAGCTACAAATAGATATGGGTCATTTTGGTTCTTCTACGTTTGTGAAGTAGAACAAAATACGCAAATATACTTTATTTTGGCAATTTTAAAAATTCAAAAATAGTCTAATTTGCTTACTTAAATACAGATGGAACAAACTTTTGTACTATTTAAAAATGTTGCAAATAAATGACGTTTAGGACGATTTAAAAGAAGGTACAAATACACGTTTTTGACAGTATAAAAATGCCTAAATAGATAATTTTCGCCCTTTTGATAGTACGCAAATGGACCTTATTGATGATTTTAAACATGCACTAATAATATTATTATTCTTAAATCAAACAGCAACGAACACTGATTTATATCGAGAGACATTAGAATTTTTTCTAGGTTACCAACTATAAAAATGAATGTTTTTTATTCTTACTTTTTCGAACGTTTGCAAGTATGAAAAAAAGCCTTCTAATAGACCTGTAAATATAACAAAATGTAGACAGCATATGATTTGCTATATTTGCTTCCGCGTACGCAGGCGGTGTAATATAAAAGGATTTAGAGTGGAAAGCTTTAACATACGATTTGACAGCCGCATACATATATACACACTATCTGTCCCACTCTATAATATATATCTTGAATTTTGTATTTTGAGTCCAGCGTTTTGATTTGATTTCATAATATCCCTAAAACTACATACATAAAATATACAACAGAAATACCTATGATCTTGATTTTATATAGTATATCCAATAGTCCAGGCCTAATATCCCACATCAAATGCTATATACTACTACTACACACATACTCTGGAAGTCAGTCAAGCAGAATGAATGGTAAAGTGAAACATCTGCATTTACTTTTTACAGTCGCATGATAAATGTCTGCTTTTAACTTCCTCTCCATTCCGTTCTGTAAAACATTCAAAGAAGAAAAAAACCATGTCCATGTGTGATGGGATGATGGTCCAGGTCCAGCAGAACTCTCCTAGAGAAGAATTCACGAATAGCTCAGCATGCGTCTCGTCCATAATATATCTCCCCGTCTCGGCAAAAACTACAGAAACAAATGACAAAGAGTCGTGTGTATAATCATTTCAAAATTTACAATTTACAAATGACGAGAGAACAAGTAGTAGTACGAGAGAATTCGTGAATATTAACATAAAGTAAAGGGACAGTGAAAAGTGACAGTGAGAGAGGGATGCATAATAATCATGTACAAGTATAATCCATATATATATGAAAAAAACAGGGGCTGAGCAATGACTTTAGTTTTAGTTTGAAAATTTATTGAAATGATTACAATTTTGTTGTCTGTCGTTGGGAGGGCTAAGGCATTCTCGTTGTCGTTCTCGTTCTCAGGGTCGGTTGTCCTTCTGTCTTCTGTCGTATAGTTTTCTAAGTTTTAAGAGGGGAAAAAAGGAACGGGCGAAGATGCGAGGGAAACTTTGACTTTGAAGCATGGAGATCAAATGAACAATATAATGCTACACACTACTCACTCCACCCAAACGTTCCAATTTAAAACTCACGTTATTACTTACATTGCAGGCAGAGAATATATGTTGTTTTTTCTGTGAAGAATAGAAACAAGCTTCATGATGTCCTTTGTTCTTAGAATCATAGTAAGATATGTTGTAGATAAAAGAAAAACAAATATTTTGAAACTACGTAGTTATGACACAAAGACAGATTTTAAATCAGAGAGAATGGCAATACGGTTCGTAGAAGATCTCAGGCTAAAAGTTAAAATTCTGTAATAGTAAAGCGTCTTAAGAATTGTTGTTATAGAGTTAATTACATTTTCAAAAAACTGTAAATAATACAAATTTTGCATTTTAAAAAAATGTATGAAATAATATTGATTGCAATTTCAAAAAGGTAAAAATATTAAATACATTTTCAGAAAATAGTGAAAATTGTTACAATTACAAATAGGTGCAAAGAGTACATTTTGCAATTCTAAATAATTCCAAATAAGGTAAATCTAACATTCCAAAAGGTGCAAATAAAGCATTTTGGGTTTTCAAATCACAAGTAAACGCTTTTTGAACTTTTAAAATATGGAAAATCCGTTACTAGGTAAATCCGCTGAAGAGCTTTGCTGAAACGGCAGAATTAATTTGTGAAGGATTTACCCCAAATTACGGATTTCGTCTTAATAAACGCAAAAAATATGCAAAAAGTTAAAAATCATTATAATACGGAAAGTTTTGCGACTTAAAAATACTGTAAGCAGTGTGTACATATATATGTGGTTTCAAAATTCTACAGCCAGAATTATTTCCGCTAAAAAGGTTATTTGCAAATTTAGAAGTGCGATTCAACAGCACATCTGCAGTATGTTTCTAATTTGAGTGAAAATCACCTGTTGTATGGCTTGTTTTCCTTCTTCAGCCAAGATTTGTATTACGTTCATTATGCAGATACATCTAATACACATCATCAGGAAAAGAACTATACATATAAGAGGCATAAGATACCTACTATGGAGGAGAGAACAGTTGTTACCAGCAGCTTTTTAAGTTTTTAGAATTTAAGGACAAAAGTAGAACAATGCCGTTCAGAGTCTTCCGTCCATACAGTCTCCCATCTCCTATATCTGTAAATTCCATTCTACATATTTCATTGTCACTACACTACCACCACTGTTGAAGTCGACAATAATGAGAGTAAATTCTAATGTGCATAGCGTACTCCATACTCCATACCATTACCATATAGCACATAGCATAGAGAACGCTTTAACAACAAACAACATGAGATGTATGGGAGGAAGGACGGGGTTGGAAGTTGGAGTTGGACTTGGACTGACGACGACAACGATGAGCCGAGGCGTGTGCAGAGTTCCCTGTTAAATTAATAGTGTTAATGGTGAAAACTTTTAGAATTGAAAGTTATGAATGTACGTGAAGGACGGGAAGAGTTTTAGCTTTAGTGTTTTATACAGTTTTATATTTTAAATTAAAACTAAAACTAAAGGGAGAGTGGGACGAGTGATAAAATGGAGAGAGTCCTCAAGTACTTCAGTAATTGTGCTCCCCCATTCTACGCATACTATATTTCCACATTAGACCATTAAGAAGGAAGAATTAGAGAAATTAAAGGAGGAAAAATGTCATTCTGACAAGTACAACAACAACAACAACTTGCTCTTACTCTTACTCTTTTGTGTGTCCACCAACCAAGGAACCACCCAAGAACGGAGTCATGTAAAGAAGAGATTTATTCTAATGGTGAAAGTATTCCAAGTATTCTAAGCATCATGGGCACTTACTCACCAGTACCACCAGTCCGTCCAGGACGCTCTCTCGGTCTCGGTCTCGACTTCTCGACCTCGGCCATATGGCCCTACCTACTTTCTACGGACAGTTACGGAGGTATTTCGGACTATGCTATGGGCTGCAGCTGATATACTGGTACTGGTATAAATCGTCTTCATACTTGGCTTCTTTGCAACTATATATGTTTACAATATAGTCTGCCTGAAACGCATGGAAATTTACAATCAAAATAAGTTGACTTTTTGAAAGGAGAGAAATACGGAGAGAAAGCAATTAAGTAATAAGATTCTATATAGGTACCGTATTTTCTCAAATAACTCCCCCCGGGAGTTAGCTCAAGCTTTGCCTCAAACCCCGGGAGTTACAAGGGACCCGGGAGTTGATAGGGACCCGGGAGTTACGTGAAAGTTTTGTGCAGGGTAAAGTTAAATGAGCGCGGTATCGAGGAGGCGGTACTAACAAAAGTTACTGTACTATAAAAATGCACAGGGGAGTTACTAGGGATCCCGGGAGTTACTAGAGACCCCGGGAGTTACAAGGGACCCCGGGAGTTGATAGGGACCCCGGGAGTTACTTGAAACGTTTCCCCAAACCCCGGGAGTTACAAGGGACCCGGGAGTTGATAGGGACCCGGGAGTTATTTGAGAAAATACGGTATATTGTTTTTTATTAAAGACGCGTAAATAAGAATGAAAAGTGTACATTCATTTGTAAGTTAGAACATCATAAATTGAGTTTTTTACAAAAACAAAATAGAATTATAGTCTGCCCAGTTTTTCCTGCCTTGAAATGTGTATAATTGTAAGATTATTGTAGTTGAAGAATGTTGCTAGATTTTTACACAAGTAATTGGAATGGTTGACGTTTATGTAAAACATGAAATTAAGAACATTAGCATTTTTTTAAAACGGGACATTAGACAATTTGCACTTACTCAAAACATGAAATTAGAAATTTTTATAATTTTTTTTTAAACATGAAATTAGAAATTTTTATAATTTTTTTTAAAACATGAAATTAGAAATTTTTATAATTTTTTTTAAAACATGAATTTAGAAATGTTTACACTTTTTTTAAAACATGAAATTAGAAATTTTTATAATTTTTTTTAAAACATGAAATTAGAAATTTTTATAATTTTTTTTAAAACATGAATTTAGAAATGTTTACACTTTTTTTAAAACATGAAATTAGAAATTTTTGCACTTTTTTTAAAACATGAAATTAGAAAATTTTTACACTTTTTTTAATATATGAAATTAGAAATTTTTACACTTTTTTAAAAGCATGAAATTAGAAATTTTTACACTTTTTTAAAAGCATGAAATTAGAAAATTTTTAATATTTTAAAAGCATTTACTTGGAAAAATTTGAGTTTTTCAAAAACATCTAACTACATTAATCCATTTTGCGTAGTGCAATTATCACGTTTTTAACCAACAGTAACAATTCGCACTGTTCTTATTCTGGCTAATTCCTAATATTTAACTATTGAAGCATTCTTACCACTATACTCTGAAGTTCCTTTTCCAATTTTCCCTCCGTTCGGTTAATAATTTTGGAAATGTAGCTGTCCCATGAGCGAAGGAAGTGAACGAGTGCGAACACCATATCCCGACTACAAAACAGAATACAAGAATAAGAAAATCCAAATCCGAATCCAAAAATATACGCAGGAATAAGAAAATAGGAAGCTAAAAAAAATGGGGGAAAGAAGAAGAAGACGAAGAAAAAATCCAGAAATCCAAAAGAGTGACATGAGTATGAGGCGAGTCCTCATGTGTCATAGAGTTGTCGGCATTTCTCATAAAGATA
Source organism: Dicyrtomina minuta (assembly GCA_949802685.1). NCBI lineage: Eukaryota > Metazoa > Arthropoda > Collembola > Symphypleona > Dicyrtomidae > Dicyrtomina > Dicyrtomina minuta. The sequence goes on from OX461810.1 coordinate 53,519,895, forward strand.
AACTTGACGATGACAGAAATGAGGACAAGTGAAGTGAAGCAGAGTCAAACTGTATAGAAAAAAATAAAAATTGAAGGAAGGAAACTACCATAGTAAACTATATACGAAAGGCGCCGGCACCGGCACGAAGCACGGATTCAGGAGATGGAGTCACACACACACACACACACACACTATAATAGAATAAAGAAAAAACTTTTGCAATAAGTGTGTAGAACTGGAGAAACAAAGAGTTTTTTATGAGATCCTTTTCTTTTTGTTGATATAGAATAAACACTGAAGAAATTATAATAGGATCAACTCCTAACTACACGACATAATATCAGAGAGGTATTACGTATAAAACTAAAAAATAATATCATCAAATAAAATACAGTGGGTAGACGTTAGAGAGCTACAGCAAGCCAACAGATGATATTACATAAATACAAAATATAATACACACAAAGTTAGTGCGGAACTATTAGGAACGATACATTTACGTGATACACACACTATATACTCATATCTTGTAGGTACAGCTCTGTACAAGAGTAGAAAAACTTTTACAGGGCCTAAACTACAGGGGCAGGCGGGTAGGATCTGGACCTTATAAGGGTATATGAATCGCATATAGCTCATAATAGCATAGGCATAGCCATATAGGTTGGCTCATAATACGCAGCCATGCAGTACAAGCACAGGAGCAGTTACCCTCTTCGTCTTCCCCTTGACTTAAACGAAGGTAGGAAAGAGAAACATAAATGCAAAAACTTTCAGGATTTATATGCAAAGTATCTTAAATCTAAACTACATCTAAACATTTTTTATGTCTGTATTTTGTAATTTCTTAAAAATATGAATATCGTAATTTTATGTATTTCATGATTTCCAAAAAGTGGAACAATCTTATATTTTACACTGCCAAAAAAGGTACAAATATCGCCTTCGCACTTTCAAAATACAGTAAAATAACCCAAGTATTTACCCCTTTAAAAACAGTGTAATATTAAAAATTGTCAATTTAAAAAAGTAAATATCACAGTTTGCGCTTTTAACAGAGCATAAATACAAAATAGTGTATTTGAAACTTTCAAGTTGATAAAAATAAACAGTATCTGCACCTTTCCGTCTTTCCAAATAATGTGACTCCCACCTTTTGATATTTCAAAATATAGACTAAATATCATTTTTTGCACTCCCACTACTCTACATAATTTACATACCACCTATACCACAGAGAGCAGAACTTATACAAAACTACCTGAAATAAAACATATTCGCTTTCTTTTCCCTCTTTTACAAACCTTGAGTAACCTAAAACTCGACGACACTGCAGAAATCGGCAGTTGCAGAATTAAAATAAACGAATTTCATATCCCTCCATCCTAATCCAATCCAATGCAACGTATACAAACCTTTAGTACACGGACACAGTGGAAACCGAAACCGAAACAGAAAAAACGCAATAAATACCTAATACCTAACCTACCTAGGTAGCTATGTACATTTAGTAGAATCACGCCTGAACACTGTGCACTGCCTGAACCAGATTCATTTCATTCTCTTCCATGAATAAATTAAGTGAATAGTGAAATACTTGAAAGAAGTTCAAGTTGTTCTTTGAAAAGAAAAATATGTGCAGAGCACTACACACATGTTAGTAGTCAGTATAGGTAGATCATAAATAGCAAGATCTGTATATCAAGCCAGAATAGAGATAGAGTAGGAAAGTTAATGATAATGCTAATGTTAACGTTAATAGCGTAGCCTGAGCTCATAGCTTTTCTTTTCTTTCCTCTCTCCCTATATGTGCCTATACCTTATATACATTTTAACTTTCCTCAAAGTCCACAGTACTATAATAACTAAGTCCGTGTGTAAACTAAACACTAAACTACTCAACTCAAGAAAACTCTCTGTATTATTAAGTTGACGTTCCATACTCCATACAGTCTACGGTAACGGCAACGGCAATCTTATTACCTTCCAACATGTACATACATACCTACCAACCAACCACTGCCTCTAATCCTGCCAAGTAATAAGACTCCAGGAAGATGTTGGATTTCTGGATAGATGGATGGATTACGGACGGAGTGGCTGTTAACTCAACCTTGTGTAATTGAAGCTGATTTACATAATGGGCCAGGACGAGAGGACGAAGGAATCCAAATGTGACTCTTGTCCGGGAGACATATATACACACACACACAACATTGTGCACAGTTAATGAGCCAAAGATTTGAACAAGATTTGATTTTATGTCCCTTGTACAGGCAGTGTGTGTTCGGTGCGCTACAACAACGACAACGACAACGACGTACACGCGTCCATTAGTATAGATATCAGTAGAGACTCTCCACGTACTAATCAGAGAGACAGAGAAGAAGAACCGAGACCGAAACCGAAACCGAAACGGAGCGACGTAAACTCGTGTAGGACTGATAATCTTCTATACACTAATATATTAACAATGTGAGTACAACCAGAGTAACAAAGTACTGATAACTTCTTGGGACGATTAAGAAAAGGAGCTGGATGGAGCTATATGGAGTAGTGGGAGCATCAAGATTTATGCTAAATTATTATAATGTCAAACTTATACAAACTAAATCTACGACATACGACACACGTACGTTGTCTACACACCCAAATATCCAGTGTATTAGAACGGTGATTCCATTGTCTAGTCTATGTTCTATCTATAGGTTTACATTCAACATTATTACCGAGTTCTGTATCTCCTATTTCTATTTATCTATTTCTATTCAATCCTAACGAAAGTTTCCAGAGTTTGTGTAGACAGAAAATGCAGGACTACTTCTAAATGTGTAGTATAGCTCCTATCTGTATGTACAGTACCTACATAATAAAATTATCATATACACAGGGAAACTTTGCAGTGGGAGTAAGTAAGTTCCAGTTGTATTTGTAGTTTCCTGCATTTGCTAACATACCATTGTCGATGTCGATTGTCTTACTTGTTTTTTAGCTTTGGCCATATAGCTTTGGATTTGGATTTGTCTCGCGTGCCTTTAAGTCTTTAATAAAAAAAACTGTCGCCTTATCGTTTTTGTTAGTGCAGTAGAAATTTAGAAATATAGCTGGAGAAACGGAGACTGTGCTGTGTGTATGTAGACACGTAATTTTATTAAATAGTTTTCCAGTTCCAGCCCGGCCCGTCCCATACCATTGTACATGGTGTATGCTTTTGGTTTAAGTAAACAGTATAAGAAAGTGTAGCCTGTAGCTACGTATAATATACAGCCTAGAGTCCCTTCCAGTTTTGAGCTCTCTTTGGAAAATTAACTTATATAAAAATGTGTAACAACTTACTGTAAAAACTTTTAATTTAATTTCTTACTTTATTACTGACACTTCTGGCGGCGTCGTGTGGTTCTCTGTGTGTGAATTTGATCCTCGTCCAAATTTTCCTTTTTCCCCAACACCACCCTCCAAAAACTTCTGTACACTCAATCCCAATCCCAAATCCGGAGCCGGAGCCGGATCAGGTTCTTCAACGTATATAAATATAGTTTCTTGAGACGGCAAGAGATTTTCCCCTCTTTCTTTCTTTCTCTCTCTCTCTCGCTCCGTCTATATTTATTTATCTCAACATATTATGAGTTGGCTTCAAATTCCAACGGCGTCATTTCCGTCCGCAAGATTTATTTAGTCGCATCGAGGAGATGAGTGGGGCGGCTACTGGAGCTGGAGCTGGTACTGGTACTGGTACTGGAAATTGGTTGAAATTCCCGCAAAGCGGTGATGTCCTCACACAACTCTTGATTTGAAACAATCACAAGAATTGCGTTTGGACAATCAAAGCCTCGCAAAGGACAAGATGATTTTTGCCAATGATGAAATTTTTTCTCTCCTCCTCCTCCAATAATTCGGTTATAGTCTTAAATCCGATTCCACAGTCCTTGTGTAAACGTGTAGATAGGAGATTAATGTTGTTAAAGAAGTTCCATCCATGGGCTCTGTAACTTCTCAAATGATGGTGGTGTAGAATTTAATTTAATTTATCTTGTCACACAAGGATTTTATAAGCTTTATTCTCCGCCCTCACTAAATAATTATGTCTTTCTTTTTTCTTTCCTGTCGCTATATGCTGTATACTTGATATTTGCCCACACGCTCACTACCAAAACTCAAAGTCTACCTATGTAGTATTTACATATACAGAAAAAAAATAGACAAATAAAAAATGTTTTCTGCGGGTTTCCCGTCCTTGATTTTGATTCTATTTTCTCTATAGTTTGGTTTTGGTATTGGCTCTTCTCTCTCTCTATCTTTCTTTCTTTTTTTATACAGTTAACAATTTCAATGAAAATTAAACAATTCTTGTTTTTCAGATCGGTTTCGGTTTCAGTCTTTCACCCGTCGCCCTAGTCTAACAATAAGAATAAGAATCTTCTCCTTCTCTCTCAAACAAAATAAAAGAGGACGACGAGTGCGGCCGCCGAAGAAGAAGGGAACAGAAGCTGGGAGAGAAAATAGAAGAAAGGAAGGAGACACTGATATGTCATGAATGAATCTTGTCAACTTTTTTTGAAACTGAATTTGAAACTGAGTAAGAACTGACAGACGAAGAAGAAGAAGAAGAAAAAGAAATAGACATATTATAGAGAGGAGACGACGAAGAACTTATAAGACGAAAGAAAAAACGACGACAACCAACGACAATGACGGACCAACTTACAGATCAGCAGAACAGAAGATCGAGGAAAGTGAGATTTTGAATGAATGAAAGAAAGACGGAGAAGACGAAGACGAGGAGGAGGACCGGTATATAACGCTGGTAAAAAGTTGAGCGATGAACGAGCAAATGAACGAACGAACGAACGAATGAATGAATAGAAATGCGGAACGAAATTGTTCCCAATTTTCGAGAAGACGACGACAGAAAAAACTACAGTGAAAAACTGAAAATATGTTATGTATCAGGGCAGAGAGAGATCTCCCAATGTCCCGATGAGACTCAAAAAAGAAACTATCTGAAATATATTATTTTTCTTGAATAACTCGTGACTCTGACAGCCTCCTCATCTTCTCCATATAGTTCCACAGTGTGGATTTCAATCCTGGACAAGGACGACAAAGTCTATAGTTCAAAAGAGAGTTGAATTCAAAACTAAAAAGTCAGTCGTCTTGGTCGCTCCTACTACTTCTTGCGATTAAAAGACGAAGAAGAAGAAGACGAAGAACAAGAGAGAAACTCGAACTCGAGAGGAGAACAAGAAACTGATGATATAACTCAAGTTGTTAAGTGAGCACAATTTAATGAAAAAAGGAGGAAGAAAGTCGTTGAGAAGTGGAGAAATATATTATAGAGGAGAAACTATTAGACTTTTCTGGTTCTGGTTTGTTCCGCTCTTCTCGTCTGAATGTTGGATTCTGGACTCGCGAGTAGAAATAAAGTAAAAGTATAAAAGAAAAGTGAAAACGGGAAAATGTAGGAGGCGAAGTAGAAAAATAGAAACAGATATAAAATAGAAAAATATAAGGGAGCAGAGAGATGCGGGGAGAAAGGAAGTTGGATGTGTGAGGGAGATGAGAACATGGGATGGGATAGGACTGGGAGATGGTTGCTGTTGCTACGCTCCTACAGTAGTGATAGTTGTACTAGTTGTTGACTCTTGGTTTGGTTGGGTTCTGGATTGGGATGGGAATCGGGATCGGAAAGAGTGAGAGTTTTGGTTGGGATTTTGGGAAGATGTGACAGTTGGCTCCGCACCCTCTGAGATCAAGCGTCGGACTGAGAGAGAACTCAACTCACTTCTATCTCTCTCTCTTACTTGACAGACAGAGAACGAAGAGGAGCAGCATCTGAGCTTCAGACCCAAAATCCCCACACACACACACCTCCTCCTCCTCATACAAACACACTCCAGAAGAACCAGAACGGGAATCCAGAATATCTACTCCTAAAACTCCTACTGCAATGCCCTATAATATGTAAAGTAAACCCCAACCACTGCCAGTACGTAGGGCCAATACCGATGCCGATACCGATACCAATGAAGGATCCCTGTACATAGGCATTGAAGGATCCCTGTACATAGGCATAACCCAGAATGTAGGAGAATAGAACCGTCTCTCTCTCTCTCTCTCTCTTCCACTCCACTGTATTATTACATACTACATTATTAGGATGGCATGGAATATGGAACATTTATGCCATTACCTTTCAACTCTGAATTAAAACTTGGCACATCACCACCATCCAGCAGAATCCAAATCCAAGAGAATCCAACTCTACAGTATAAATCTATATAGTATAATATAGCTCCCTGAGGCGGGTAGGCTCATATATTGTCCATACATGAGAGGTACTTACAGGCAGAGGCACAGGAGCCCATATCAGTTGAGTAGTGAGTAAGGACGCCCGTAGCTATATAGATTATTTGAGTATCTGTACAGCACTCAGAACACACATCCATATCCATCTCCATAGAGCCCAGAGCACATCATGAAGATCAAGAATAACAAATAAATATAAAATAAAATCCTGTATATAATAACGTCCTCTCTTCCCGCTCCCTTCCGCTCGCCCTTCTCCTTCTCGTCCTCTCCCACGACGACGACACACAATCGATGATGATGACCATGGCCTTCCCTTCTTTTTCTTTTCACTTCTTCCCTGCATTCAAAAACGATAGCAACAAGGAGAAGCTTTAATACAGGCGAAACACAAAAAATTAAAATGTCTTATTAAATTACATGTGAGGTACAGTTTTTAATTCAAATCCAAAACTAGCATGTAATAAGATCTACAAATTTGCCTCCTGCTTGAATATATTATGTAAAAATGTATTACTATTTTTATACGACACAATCTTTACCCCCATCACAAATTGCTTAGCCACCGAACCCTTTTCCTTAACCCTTGGTTTGGCTTCCCACTCTGTATTACGTGAAACTACATTAGGTACATGATTTTATTCAATGCAAAACCTACATTTAAAATTCATAGTAGAGCGTGTGAAATCTGTTGCATTTTAATTTGATAAACATAAAAGAAACAAGACTTTAAAAAAAATGAATGAAATACAAACCAAAGAAAGTGAGAGATTTTTTTAAAGGATGCAGGTAAAGTACACAAAATATTAATACAAAGACTGTCCCTTAGCTTAGCATGGCTTGTTTTTTGTATAACATTACCAATACTATAAAACGAATACTTTTTCTAACCCGGACCCGAACCCGAAAGCCAAACCAAACCAAGGACTCCTATGTCTTGTCATCCCCGTCTCCGACCGATTTCCATGAAAGCTACACACACACACACACACACACACACACAATGTTATGTTATGAGAATCCAAAATATAAAAGTAACTCAGCCCCAGTCTGTAGTGAGATTCTGCCTGGGAACGGAGAGGAACGACGGAGGAGAAGGAGAGGTGCACATTATCATATTATATAGAGACGTAAATGGAGAGAGCCCGCATGAGAAACTCAACTACGAATACATTTCACTAGTCGTCAGCATTTCCATCCTCTGGGTAGTCTACTCGTGGGCTACATACTACAAACCCCGCTAACGTATTTATTTCATTCCTAAAGCTGTATGTAGATCCAGATAAATACTATGTGTCTAATCTAAAACTGCCATGCCTAGGTACTTAAATACACATCTCTACTTTATTCGGTCAAAGGTCTACGTCGTATGCACATACATATCTACAACCCTTCTTGTTGGTGTTGGTGGTGGTGGCTACAAATCTACACCGTTTCGGCGAGAGAGAGAAAAACTAAAAGTAAAATACCTAGGCACATATTATACTGATATATGCAGAGGTCATAGGTACGTCACTAAGGTTTGCTACATTCTACTACTGTCTGTACACACGGAGTTTTGCCTGAATGAAGAAATTCGGAGGGAATAATATAATGTGTGTGTCTGTGTGTGGAGAGAGTGTAGAAATTGGGTAGAATAGAGATTTAGTTGGGTCTCCCGAGCAATGTTCATCCCATTGCCCTTGCCAAATAATATCCACTCACTTCTCCCTTTTCCATCCCTTCCCCATCTCCAACTCTCTCACGGCCTCCACGAACATTAACATTCAAATTCAAAGGATTCACACACACACACACTAACAAAAAAAACTCTACTTTTCTCAGCCTAAAATCATCCAACAACCTACGACACACAGCGTACATAGTATGACACACACCGAAACCGAAGCCGAAACCGAACAGAGTCATGGCTCTCCCACCTTTTTCCCTTATTTTTTTTTCATGTTCGTATCAAATAAAATACGCTGCTCCTTCATTTCATACGCTCATATTTCCCAGCCTTACTCACATCTTCCCTTCTTTCATTCACATTCATCCATTGCGTATACAGTCACAGTCCTCCATCCTTCCTTCCTTCGTTCTTTCTTCCTTTCTTCTTTCTCATCCCCCATTCCGCAGCATTCGGCATTCCCATCCCAAATCCCATGAAAATATGAAAATGAATCCCAACTCCATCCAACTCGCGACCGTCACAGTCACCGTCCTTTCTTTCTCTCCCTATCTTTCTTCTTCTCAACATCCCAAAAACGGTGCATACATCTTCCCTCTCTCTCTCTGGATCCCTTTCTTAGCCCCCAATATGCTGAGCATATTAATAGTTGATATACAGGGGTTGTGTATGTAGTATTGATTGTAAGACTGCTCTGATGCTGACTTTGATTTAATAAAGTAGAAATAGACACTGTACGTACGAGAGGTAGACTACGTGACTACGAGACTACGAGTCACTAAATTCCATGTCAACCCCTATCTTTATTTTAGACTAACTGCGGATACCTGTACATTGCATGTATACGTATAGGTCCCATTGATATATGACCCAAACCCGCAAACGATAGACAGTGGAAGTCCCTAAATCTATGTAGGTCTCAGTTCAGTTCTGGATCCTCGATCTATTTTCTGGCTACGATTTTTTCCTCAAAGGAAAACCAAAAAAGGATAGAGATAAAAAGGAAAGGTAGAGGTGGAAGGATGAGACTCTGTACTACACACAGATATTGGAAGTTGGGAGTTTGAACAAGAGAAGTAGAAGGCATAGTCTGGAGTTGTGGAGGTTGATCTGCGAAGCTAAATCTACAGAGAGAGAGAGAGAGAGAGAGAGGTGAATTGATATTAAAAGGAACTTGAGGAAACCGGATGGCAGATGTTCAATGAGAGACCTTTGTCGCACTTAAGTACCCCAAAAAAAAGACATACGGGATACGGGAGAGCGGGATGTTTGGGCATGGGCAGGGATTGGATAGGACGACATACGTGAGCGTGGTGGACGGCTGAATGTTGAATAAGTGAAGTGAACAGAAAGAAGAAGGAAAGGCAAACTGTAGAACTGTAGACTGTATAGGAACTTGGTACGTTTTGGTACTTGAATTATTATCACCTGGCCAGGCTCTCTCTCTCTCTCTCTGGCTTCTTTTACGTTTTTTTTTCTTTTCCTCTTTCCATACAAATACCGCTAGATTCATTGTGCTGGGAGAGACGTACTACGAGAGTTCATATGCATCCCCAGCCACAGCCACGGCCTACAGATATCTCTTTATTCTGGTCTGTCTCCATTCTACACATATAAAGGAAGGAAGGTAGGAATAAGGGAGTCGGGGCAGATGCGATTTCAATGTATCTCTCTCTCCACCACCACTACACACTCAACTCCTCACTACTCACTGAATTACAACTTACAAAAATACAACGTCTACATATTCTTCTCGCAAGCTCCAATTCAGCAGTGAGCATTAGCTTCACTTCATTCTCACACAGTCTTCGAACGGCCTTCCTCCAGAATCCAGAATCCAAAATCCACACAGAGAAAAAAAACACCTTTTTAGAGATAATATGGGTAGGTACAGGGTTTAGGTATGCGTATAGAGATATCCAAGATCTAAAAGGAAAATAATAGAATGGGAAAAAATAATATGCTCACATAACTTTATATTAACATTAGAGCCTCATACAATTTTTCTTGAGCCGTCAAAAAAAATCCCATTTCCATTCCCATCCACTCTTTCACCTACTATAAACCTTACTATTGGTCTAGGGCTACTGATATTATATGTAGGTATATACAACTTTATCTATAAATGGTTCGGATGTAGGAACATCTATATTATATTTCAACTCGAGCAAGTACAACTGCTACTGATTTTTACAGTAGCATAATGTGTGGTTGTATGTACACTCGCATATTATATGAGGTAGTTCCTAAAGGTGTCTAAACACTGTCCAATTCTATTTTTCGCCAAATTCGGTGTAGATATCACGTATCGTGAATGACCGAATAATTACTATTCGGGTTATAAATAACTCGTAAGACATAGTGGAAGTATTATAGAACATACTTAAAATAGCTGAATGATAGTAGGGTCACAATTTGGTCGAAAGTAATTTACATTTTTATTTTGTCAAAAATTAAAAAAGGCTAGTAATTAAGCTAAGTAACTGTGAGTTCAAAACCGAACATAAAATTCCTGCCTGTAAATTAATAAAATGCAAATCTTTAAAATTATTTAACTCAAAAATTGCATAAATTACATTACAAAAAAAACGAAACTCAACTAATATAAAAACAGTATAAATGAACCCGAGTTAATACAGAATTATAAATATAAGAAAAGGAACTACGACATAAATTCTAAACTCTGTATATCAATTATATGTAAGGTACCCAGAACCTATTTAGAAGCTTTTTCGCAGAGAGCACACAGTATATTCGGTTAAAATAATTTTTCTTTGGTGAATCTAGACTAGAATCCACATGAAAAATGCTGTATATAGTAATAATAGTAACATCACACATACAGAGGAACTCTCCCAGTTTCCTTATGATCACGACCATGGACCTTTGATGTACATGTATAGGTATTTTAGCCTAAGCCTCGGCTCCTCTATAATAATGTAGTTACGTCGGGCAGTTGAGTCAATCGGTGTCGGAGTCGGGAACAGCAGCCCTCCGCTTCTCTCTATCCTTTTATTGTATTCAGTCCCTGAAAATTTCAGAAGGAAAAAGTGTGCCTTCCAAATGCTATTCATCTTTATTCGAAATACTTTGAATTTTGTGCGTGCTCCTTTCCTTTATAAGGACCTATGCATACTTACATACGTGAAATAACAGAGCATAACATCCCTATTAGCTTCATTATACTACTACAACCACTACAGTTGCAGCAGTGTTATAAGTGCTTTTAAGTTTTAATGTTCATGTAATAAAACCATATACTCTAGATTCTATAGATATGTAGGTAATAATACAATATTTCCCGTATGACTTCATCTCGTATGTACAAGTTTGTCTATATAATCCTATGAAATAAAAAAGAACACCTTTACATAACAGAAATACAAAAGTACAAACAAAAACATACATATTGGTGAAGTGTATCTGGTAAGGTATTCGCGTTGAATTAAAACCAGCGTGTAATAAGAGTACCTACCTACCTAGGTATCTTACATATTTTTTGAGAAAATATAATGTCCGTTTACGTTATTATGATGGATTAAAAACTTCAAAGGGAATGTAGTAATGGTAAAGGTGTGGATCAAATACTTATTTCAACACATAAAAGTACCTACCTACCTACGTATGTCAACATATATCACTATATAAATACCTATACTTTTTTCAATACGATTACGATACCATTACCAAACCATTTTCAGTAGCAGGCCATGGCCACACGCACTCAGCAGTCGCACGTCCAACGTCCAACGTCCCTGACTTCCAAACGCCCAAACCAAAACCGAGACGAGTAATAACAAGGAAGGAGGACGAGGAGAACAAGAAAAATCAACCACTCTATGTACGCGATCCTATACATACAGAGAGGACCCGCACACCTTTCTGCTTCCAGCAGCAGCAGACATCCCACTTTACCTGCTTAGTATGTGTAATATATAGTCAGCCCTGTACTTAATTCTGACAATAAGTGTAGCAAGTAAAAACTAACTGTTGTCGGAGCCGGAGCGCGAGCGAGCGAGCGATGGTCTGTTTCTGTTTCTGAATATACAGCTGAAACTGAAACTGGAATAACAGCACAGCACATCCCATCACATAACATAACACGGGACGACGGCGGACTCACACTTTTGGAATTAAACTTAAACGGAAGATTACAGATATGGATGGGACAGATGTGCAATGGGAAATAAAGGTAACAGCAGCAAGAAACGACCACGGCGAGAGGCAAGGCACACCTTTAGCATCCTATAATATATCCTTAAGTCTGTCTATGCTAAGGCCCTGTGTGCTCTCCAAAGCCAACATTCAAACGAACGACACACACACACACAACAAACAGAAACATCTCGATCGAAAAGAAGAACAAGAAGCCAGGTGAAACCCTTTGCCCTTCTTCTTCCCCTATAGTCCCGGTCCGTCCGTCCGTCCGTTCGTTTCGTACGTATTTCTTAGTCTAAATCTAAAAGTCTCCGTTTACTTCATACACCTTCATATCACACACACATATATACAGAATGTAATCTATTTGGAAATGAAAACAAACTCCAAACTACATACTATATTTTCTACTTGAGCCTAACAAAAATATTTCTACCCTTCTGCTACCACCACCACATCACCGTTTTATTTTTGATTACGTTCTCCTGGCTTTGGCTTTGGCGCTTGTCCCATGTACTTGCAAGAGTTTGAAACGGTGAGAGGCAGGAGGCAGAAGGCGCTCACAATTACAATAACATAACAATAACCATTAGTTTCGTATACTCACTACATAATGCTTTTACGGATTACTATCATCATTATTATTATTACACAGTCTATGTAGAAACCATTACATTACAACAGCGAGTGAGCAGAATAGCAGAAAGAAGCCGTAGAAGTAGAAACAGTAAAAGTATACAGATATTTGTCATTTTGAACGAATTTTGAAACGAGACGGGAAAAAAATAGAAACTACAATAATGAAGAGATGAAATCGGCAAGGAAAAGAAAATTACAACAATGCTGACGTGAACAAAAACGAAAACGATGAACACTTAGTTGTGTGAATCAAAAAAGAGAGCAAACGACCAAGAGAACAACATCTATTATAATTAAAACATGATTAAAACAAGAGTTTAAATTTATAAAACATACACCGTCGGAGTCGGATATTACACTTTGCAGTTAAAAAACTTTCGCCAATTTCAGTTAAGGAAACACCGTATTATAGTATAATTAATTACTCGCGACACAATTTATAATTAGGCAAACATCAACATAATAGCTACAGCTAAGTGACTGGACGACGGTAGAACACAGCCGATCTCTTGCGTACTAGTTTTAATAGCAGTTACCACAATCCATGACTATGAACTATGAAAAATATTTTAAAAGTAATATCTATCCCCATTACCTACAACCCAATCGTCTTATAAATGTAAAGATAATAGTATAGTTAGTCCCATTTATTTTAGTCCCATATTTTGGTTCGTAATACAATTTGTGCGAGGTAAAAAAATTATTTAGGTAACTTGGTCCCGTTCTCTGACTGACTCTGTACTTTTAAGGGAACCTAAGTAACTACATAAAACGAAGGTATGCAAAAAAATGTTTTCCAAAATGCAGTTGTTTTTATTTTTTTTTGTTCTATTTCCTCCAACTTAGGATATAATACAGATGAAGACATTTAGATTACATTTTGCTTCCTGCCTGATTTTTTCCCTTCCTGCTTCCAACTGTGCTAATGGGCTCATGCTAACAATTCTAACTGATCAGGAGTACCTAAACTCTGGATTCTAGTGCTAGTATGCGTATAAAGTACGTATCTAAAGACTTCTAAAAAAATCTGAAGTTTTTTTTAATAATATGGCTATAGCATTTGTACACATATCGAAGCATTTGTCCCTAAGTCTCGTGGAATTATGTTGGACTTAGGCAAAAATGCTTCTTCACGGATGATAAATTCTTTCCAATGTTGAATGTAAGTATATGTTTATAGCTATATGATTTCTTCGCAGTACTAATGTTTGTATTTTTTAAGGTAAGCAAAAAAAGTGCACAAACAAGTGGAGTAGTTGTAGTAGTGCTGATGTTGAATGGAAGTACTCGTCGACTGGGAATGGAGTGTGTGCCCCTGTGTATGATGAAAGTTACACAAAAAAAATATCTTGAAACTAGTAGACGGTCGATTTATCAATAGTTGATAGAAATAGAGAAAAACCATGTTCACCGTTTGTAGTATTTGCTCCGGTCATTGGTCAAACTAAATATGTCAACCATTCATATGATCAAGTGTCTTGGACAAAAAGTACCGATGCCGCTGCCGTTACCGGTACCGGTGTAACGGTCCCACTATAAGCAAAGACGACGGACCAAATTGAAGCAAGAGTCCAAAAAGGTCTCCGGCTTTGACATTGAAGGAGAAAAGGAATTGCGGGGAGTTGTAAAGTACTTGAGCTTTTACTCCAACGTAATTTATTGGGAAACTCTTTCTATTTCCAGATCCCCGCAGTATCCAGCCTCAAAAACCCATATAGTGACTAGTGGTATAGTTGGTACTGGTAGTGGCTTGTAGTAGTAGTAGTAGTAGTAGTAGTAGTAGTAGTAGTTATGAATGACCCTCCAAGAAGTTTTCCCGCCGCCATTCAATTAATCCTAATCGTAATGCAATCGTGAATCGTAGAGCCATGACCATGACCATATTATCAGAGGAGGACGGAGGACATGAGGGTAACGGTAAGCCGGTATCTCTAATCATAATCGTAAACTATATTATACATCCCTCTCCATGTCTCTCTATAGTATCCATTTAGAAGCTCAATTTTATTGAGCGACCCTCCTTTGATTCATAACATACTCACCTACATTATGGGCTATTAACCGACATCCACCGAATAAACACACTCATACGTTACTCTATGACAACCACAACGACAAAACACTCAAATACTACTCCAATACTACTAGTCTACTACTATACCTACCTCCAAGTTCAATGTTCACCGGTCCCGGTCCCGGTCCCAGTCTCTGTTTCGGTCCCGGTCCCGGTTGCCCGTATATGACGGCTTCTCTCAGACCGTGATGATGGTGATTGTATTGTGTGCTTCAGTTCCGTTTCATTTTTCACTTGAATGCTCGCTCCGCTCAAATCCCCTCTTCAGTCCCCGCTATTTCCATTCTCCACGTTCCGTCCAAGTAAAAATGTACAGCCATGTAAAGTGAGCGGTGGGTATATATATGGAGCTCAATAGCGGGATAATAACATCAGTTTCATCTTCAGCTTCAACGAGTCCCATACATAGCTTTCCACCGGCTTCAACATGACAAAATATTTTTACAGGGCTGCGACTATACGATGAGGATGAGGACTGAAGAAAACGAGCCTGTCTATCCTTGTTGTTTGTTGTAATTTGTATAATTATTCCGTTCCGGGAGCTCTTGACAGCTCTATTGTCTCGTCACTTTGATAGATTTGATTTGAGAATTGCAATGTACCACATACGGTGCGAGATCCCATCATCCCATCATAGCCATACGAAATTCAGTACATGGAGAAGTAGAATATTCAATCCAAAATCCAAACCTTTGACATACAGCCCACACATTTACGACGTTAACGTTCCCTGTGAAATTAAAAATTAAGTAATTAAATTTAGCTCCGAAAAGTACCACCTTCCAGATTTCAAATTTCCAGCATATAATAATTACCCACATAAAATTCCAGAAGGAAATAGGGATGGAGCACATAATTAGAGTATTATATGTATAACAGTGTGAGAAATGATAGACGGGATATCAGTCAGTCACTCTGTAGTCTGTACTAACTACTATACACATGTCAATTAAATACTGAAATATCGCACACATATGGAGGAGTATAGATAAACAATTAAAATATTATATGTGGGTAAGTGGCCTTACAATACGATAGAATGGAATTACGTACATAAAACAGCTACACATACGGATTTATAGCCACTGCCATAGGTTATTATAAAGGGTATTTATATGTACCATTATGGAACTTGGGAAGTCTACTGAAGCATCTACAATCTAGATTTCGATTCCATTCTCGGATCCCTATATACTACATTTTGATAATAAACTAATCAAATTAATGCTAATTAACGTCAAATTAGAAGAAGAGCAATTACGACAAGATCGAATTACCAAAGGTATTAAATTTACGTTTACTACGAGTTACTCCACTCCTATAAAGTCACGAAATAAAAAGGAACGACACCATAAAAAACTCACTCTATATTTATATCCAGCTTCACTCCTCTCTTCAATAACAGGACGAGACAGAGAGATACATAAATGAAATAAACGCTCGAGAGTAGCACAAACTATACACTGTACACTCAGTCCAACACAAGTATAGAGAGCTACCATTCATGGGAATGGGAACTAAAGTAGCCCGGCACCGGTACCGGCACCGGCACCCGACCCACTCCGTCAGTCTATCTCTCTGTGTGTCAGTCAGTATCAGTATCAATATTCAGTATTGCCCGGCTCCGGCTATCTAAAAACAGAATAGACTTGTCGGTCGGTGGGTCGGTCCGATCTATATTATAGTGTGTAATGTAAATGTACCTTACTAGGTACGATATGAACATAGCAGAAACCAAACCATTACAAGTTACCACCCAAGTGTCGGACTACACTATTCCAAACACTATACGGAGAGAGAGAGAGAGAGAGATACCAATGGTCTTGTCAAGCATGGGAACTTCCAGTCCGGAGCCGAATTCGATAGACGAGTAAAAAGACTCTCACCATTACCAGACTTTTGGACGAGATACATTCGACATCGGCTATATGCCTAACACATGTAGCATCTAGATCCACACGCTTTTGGTTGAAGTGGAACTTGAAATTGGAGCAGTCATGAAATAAATGGGAAGAATTTTATTACCATTAGAGAAAATTTTACGTACTACGACTTTAACTAGGTAGGTCGGTTCGGTGTCGGTAGGTACTTCATATTTGATTAAATCAAATATAACCAAACCGAAGACCGAAGAGTACCTGCTACATGGTATATATGCAATTCCTATACAACCTCGTAAAAATATCTACCGCCACTACTACGAACTACGAACATGGATAATAATACACTAACAGCATGGCATTTCTCGAGTTCTGCTGGACAAATGTTTTTTCAAATATTTCAACTCAAAATGAAAATAGTACTTTTGAATTCTGCACAGAGCAGAGTGAGAGAAACTGAAACTTTAAATTGCTTTGTCAAAATTAATTAAAGTGCGTAGATAGATACCATTAGCATCATGCAAACCAACCAGTCAACCAGTACCAGTAACCAATGCCACACGTACGCGTTTTAGTATGGTATGGTAGGAACAAAATACTATGGAAGGGTATACTATGCTATGGTAGTAGTAGGTAGTTTTGAAATTTCAATTCAAAGTTTTTTTATGGTAAAAAGCACATTTCCCGATTTCATGAGAGACCGTATAGGAAAAAATACTACTGCAGTAATTTATTTACACAAGTCTACAAAATAACTCTGTCTTTTAAAATATAAATATTTTTTGATCTTTTTGTGGTCAACACAATATTGCTATACGCACAGTAAATAAAATAAAAAAAGGGAGAAAACAAGGATCATTTTGGGTTAGGTTTTTTTTATAAAGGGGATAATATGATATACAATATATGTCGTAGCAAATTGTATTCCTTAGAATTCATATTGTTACGACCGTTATATGCTTGTTGGTGAGAAATAAACTAGTTTCCTTTTTTTGCCCTTTGCATTTTACATTTTTTTTTCTTGTCTTGGGACAAAATCTAAAATTTAAAATGGAAATGAATTTCATTTTCGTTAAATCACACCCACAAAAAAATGGTGTGTCGACAATAGTGTACAGTGTGTAATATAATATGACACATATAGCCTACATTTGAATATTTCAAAAGTTGAAATGATGCCAAAAGAATATCTGTCTGTATGCATAAGTAATGCTCCAAAAAAGCATTTGTAATATAGGTACTACTATTAGGCTTCTTGACTTTTTGAAATATATTTTATACCTTTCTCTAACAAAGCTTTTTATATAATATTGTAATATTATAATTCATAAACAGTTTAGCATTTAGCCTGTGCGGCTTGTAGAGTATCCGTTGATACACTTAAAAAATTATTTGTTCTCGGATTCAAATGGACAAGAAATTGAAAAGTTGTGAAGTTTTTTATTTTTGAGCTTTGAGACGTTCATATTTTTACCAAGCCGAATCAGCATATCAACAAATACGGACTGACCGATGCGATATACTATCAGTATTACTTTGTCCTTCTTAAAAAAAACAAGAAATATATTATCCGTAGATTTGTTCCTGACGGAAATCTCTACAATTTTCTTTCAACTTTTCTATAATATTTTTATTTTTTTTATATCTTGTATAAATCTTATTCAAAACGTCGGCAGATATAAATATTACATCATTTCTGGATATTTTCTCTGGCTTTCTCGTTCAGCGCTGTTTCGTTTCTCCATTTTTTTGAACTGATCTATTCCACCCATAAGTTAAATACCTACATAAAAATATAGGAGTACATATCTAGGAATCTAGGCAACAAGGAACAGATCATTCATCTTTTTTCGTCCATATAACGTACACACCACGTATCTGTGCTCGCAGTTGACTCTGTCCTACACAGACACTCGCAATTTTGGAAATTGTATGAAGAGCTTTATATACGCTTCCAAATGCTTCGATACAACATAAACATGTAAAAAAAAAGACAAAGGACACAAGATTTACTGATATCTTTTTGCAGGAAATTCTTCCCTCTGCTCTGTACAGTTTTCCCAGTAAACTTTGAATTTTAACAATGAAAATGAAAATGTAAAAATAAATAGAATACACATACAAAAAAAAACAAGCTTGAAGTTGAAGTTTTGAAAATACGTAAAAGAAACCTCTCAGAAAAATGAAAAAAAATATAGAAGAGGTTCAAAATTCAAACTTCATCTTGTATGAAAGAGAAAGAAAGCATAGTGATATATAGTAACATTGAATCGTGTTGTAGAAACGTAGTAGTGTGGACAATATAATATGCATATAAAACACAAATGTAAAGCGCCATGGAAAATGGTAGCGGGCATCAAGGCTACCCGTACCGTACATGTATGTACCTACTCAACATTATGATGATGTATTCCTAGGTGACCTTCTCTGATTTCCCTGAACCAATTTCAACTCTACAAAATTCATTTCCGTAATCGTCAATCTCTTTTTCCACATTTCTCTACATAAACGAGGAAATTAACCTTCCTATTTTATCCATGTTCTATAAAATTACCTACTCAAACATGTACAACACAGACACTAGATTAATTCTGGTCACTGGTACTGGTATGTAGAATGTAGTAACATAGGTACATACGCGTGATTATAAATATAAGTAGGTAGATGGTATACTATGAAAGCCTTTATATATAGGCAGAAGATAATGATATAAAAGTGGAGGGAGGGAGTAAAGATGATATTAACATTTTAAACAGTAACACTATATACATACAAAGCATAGGTATATAATCCCCGTATAAGAATGTCTGCCCCTCTATACATATACCCTGCATACAGCTCCACACTTTTTGTAGATTTAATTTTAAGTATATGTATGTTTTTTGCAAATTCTTATTCGCTGTAATCTTGGCTAGCTCCGTAGTCTCTCTCTTTCTCTAGCCCTATGTTTAACGCTGTTTCCTTTTAACCTAATTCTGATTTTGATTTCTCTGGAGCCGAAACCGAAACAGAAGACGTCGTCAAGAGCAGAAAACCGCATTGCATACAAATTATACCGGAATAGTATTTAATGTGACAAGAGTGTGTTTCCGATTCTGAGAGAGGGGAAAAAGTCGGCGTGTATAAATGGAGTTGCGTTATTGAGGAAGGAAAACAAGCCATATATGAGACAGATATTTTTAAATACAACATACTGCATAAATAATTCTATATATTTGCAGATTTCAGGTATAGAGATTTCGACTTTCGAAAAACTGTGGAAAAAACGTGTAGTGTTTTAAAAAATATTTAAATATCGTATTTTGCACTATCAAAAAATTTTGCGCGTAAATTATTACATTTCTGACATTGAACTTTTAGTGTAAAATTCGTATTTTGTACTTTCAAAAAATAGGAAATATCATATATTTTGTAATTTTCAAAATCGTAAATATTATATTTTGCACTTCCAAAACAACTGTAAATGTCATACATTTTGCACTTTCACAAAACCGTAAATATAATATATTTTGCAATTTCAAAAAAATGCAAAAAAAGTTTCATTTTGTACTTCTATAAAAGAACAAACATGGCATTCTAAACGACAAAAATTACACCATTTCCTTTCACTACAAGAGTTTGGCTCATTTTCATACATCAACGCAACAGCGGTAGACATACTAATACCCATTACATACATAAATCATTGTGTACTTACACTTAAAGACCAATCAGTGAAGATGTGACTGGTGTGCTTTACACATGTTTATATACACACACGCATACAACTACCTCCTCACAGTACACGTGGTAATGTTAGATTTACAGCTGAGGTTAGCATTGACATTATATAGCTTTGGTCACCGTACATACTTTTGGAAAAGATTATCTCCACTCCCACCGCCATCTCTAAATCTATAATACCTACGCACAATCCTAAATCCTCAAAGCTATAGCATTCACAATAAGCCTTATACATACAGTCGGAGCATATTTAGCGTTCCTTCCTTCTGGAATCCAAACTTATTTAGGTAGGTACATACGCTAAGTGTGTTGGCCTGACAATGAGATACAACTACTAAAACGAGTTTTCGAGTTGGGAATCTATGAGTAGGTCTAAAATAATTTGGAATGTCAAAGTCAAGCTCTATCCTTCTCTCCCAAAACATTGAACATTCTTATTGGTTTTAGCCAAGCTCCTTCTCACCCCTCACAGAAACTCACTCAGTCAGATCCACCACAATAATACAGACTCCACATCCCAAATTCCACTCCACTCACAATCAGTTTCAGATCAGAGAAGAGATAGATTCCAACTCTAAGTAAACACCAACACCACCAACACTGGAGAACGTACTCTCCCACTTCCGCACAAAGACAATCTCCCAGACCAGTCCCAGTACCAGCACAAAGCATGTCTATACACAGGGAGAAAGCAACAAGACCAAGAGCCTACAAGGCAATAGACAATAAGGCAACGAATCTCACATTTAGAGAGGTACTCACTATAGACGGGGACGAGACGGGGCCGATGCGGCCAGCGGAAGACATGAGAAAGGCAGGGACAGTGAAAGGAAAGGAAAGGCACAAGTAAAAGTATAGACGCAGCATAGCACAATAAGGCCTTCGTTTTCATTTTCCGTAATGGTAAGGTCCGTATATAAGCCTAGATCCAAGGAAGACTATATCAGCGTCGTCTACAAGAGTAACAGTCATGTTGAATGTTGGTGGACTTTGGTGAGGGAAAATCGATTAATGGAAATGGAGTCTGAGAGTCAAGCTATGCGAGGCAGGCCCTGCCAAGGGAAGGGAAGGGAAGACTAGATGGAGGAGGAAGAAGTGAGAGCTTGAGTGAGTGAGGGGAAAGGAATTCAGAGTCGGAGTCGGATTCGGATGTTGGATCTGTGAAGAGCGGTTGAATCGGCTCGAGCTTGTTCTAACTCCCACCGATTACTCTATCTATCTGTCTATCTATCTGCTCCTCCATATAATATGTAGCACGCAGAACCAAATGCTAAATGTGAGTGTCTATCTCTCTCTATCTCTATTTCTACTATTATGTCCAGAGCAGTCTCCGTCTCCACATAATCTGTAGGTAGGATCTTACATCGTATCCCTATAAACAAGACTCTCTGCCATAGCATTAAATGCATACCACCATGAGTAGGGAAGATTACCTATATCTCTCTCTCTCCTTTAATAGCAGTAGTACTAAATTACCTATACATCCACCACCGCGGCTTTCCTCCCTAACCGCTACTGCTACGGCTCTACGGACGGGATGTTACTACGGACACTAGAGATATGCTTGGATTCGAATTCGAAGGTGGAAAGCACCTACCGACTGCTATAAAGTGGAAATCCTTAATGCTCACACAGAAAATGGAAGGTATTCACTAGATAAGCCAAGCCTCCACCACACCACACACCCAATACTCCCGATTAGCCTCTACATAGATAGATAGATCTCTCAGAGAAGTAGAAATAGAAAAGAGTGACGGACAAATTGATGAGCAAGTTATTCTAATCGAATCCCTATCCTATCCCTCCGAGCTCCGCATCACTGGTAGTGGTAGTAGTGGTAGCAGCCAGCTCGCGGCATTAGCACGGCAATCGTAGTAGTGGTAGTAGTAGAGTAGTTCCATATCGCGTAGGATCCTACATAAGGGGACGTGACTGGCACTGGCAATGGCAATGGTCCTGCTGGCTCTACCATCAGTCGCATCCCATCCGTTCGGGTTATAGTTTTTCGTATATTATTTGTATAGGAAACGGGGAAAGTGGAGGGATGTGAATGGTGGATCTGGATGGAGGAGAGGAAACGAAAAAATTGGAGAAGGCGCGTGCATTTCGTACAATTTTCCTTTTTCTGGATTCTGGATCTGCTGCTGCTGTGAGTACAAAAGTGTATTTTTGTTAGTGTTAGTATTAGGAAAACACCCCCTTCTTCTTCCAAATATGCTCAATACTTCCACTTCCATATTATCCCTATAATAATCAGGGGGACAGTGAGTCTCTCTGTTTCTATTCCCACATTCCCACCTAGGTGTGCCTATATGCATATACACTATAGTTCTCAGTTCTCCAAAGCCGAAGCCGAGACCAAAGCCGAAGCCGAGACCAAAGCCGAACCACGCCTATATACTACAAA
Organism: Dicyrtomina minuta; assembly: GCA_949802685.1. NCBI lineage: Eukaryota > Metazoa > Arthropoda > Collembola > Symphypleona > Dicyrtomidae > Dicyrtomina > Dicyrtomina minuta. Next base: position 53,542,733 of record OX461810.1, read on the forward strand.
TTGAAGCTTTAGAGTATCTTTCTGCCCAGACACCTTCAACATTTAGTACCCACCCAGAGCAGGTTAGCTTTGGCTTCACAGGAGCGTGGTTTGTTTGAGTGGAAGTTGTATCCGTATATATCTATGTAGGGGTGGAATAGAAGCGGAAGAGTGTCAAGTAAAAGTATAGGGAGAATACTTTTACTTCCAGCCTTTTCTCCGGTTTTCTGGTTTTCTAGCTCTACATGTGTATAACTTCCAATTTTCCAATTTGAAGGAGAGCGCTACCCTTTACATACGCTATGATACTCTCTGATGTGGATGTCTGTACGACTGACTGAAGGAGTAGAGATGGAAGGAAGGGTAGGTAGGTACATGCATAGCTTCTGCACAAGGTCGTAGAGTCTGATAGTGTGATAGACAGCGGGAGTAGCATACAGATTCTGATTCTGGAGTTGTAACTGTAGCACTAACTGGGACGTTAACGTGATCGTGAAATGGTCCTGACTGAGTTGGGCCTATGGTTGTCTGCTTCCCTGGTATGCTGCACAGACAGTTGATACTTTAACCATGGGATTTCATGGTTGGAATCTAGATTGGGATTTAGGAAATCTAAATCCCAAATCTAACTCATCTAACATTTAACGCGCTTCCAGAGACTCGCCCAAAGTGGAAGTGGAAACGCTCGCCGTCGCCGTACGAAATCCTAAGGTAGGTAGGTAGGTACTTCTTTAATTCTACTCTCCGGCTCCGGCATTCCCTCCACGGCAGTACATACAGTATACGATTATGGAAAATGTAGACTGCAGACCTACACGTTATGAGGTAAAAGGCACATCACTAAGGTGTGTACAAACCCAAAGAAACATATAACATAATGCTCAAGCTCTATGGTGCATAGCTACTTACTACTTTTGTAAAACAAACACACCACATTATACAGACAACCGAAACCAAAGCCAAAACCAACCCACCTTCATCCACTGATGTGTATGTACATAGTTCATAGTACGGAGCAACGGAGCACAAATTGAGAGGGTAAACATGACCATGGAGAGATGTCAAATATGTGTAGAGCAAAGATAATAGAGAAACACGGAAATACCCACACTGTATATAGTGTATAGTAAACAGTAAACATGGCCGCATAACAGCAGCTCACTTTTAAGTAACTTCCCCCTCCACAATCCTATAATAATACTCCCAAACAAGAAGTGCATTACACCACAGTTAGAAAATAGAAAGGAAAGGAACCTCAAAGCACATATCACGACCCTCCATATGGGCTATCATTAACTTGTATAAAACAAAAGGGAGAAAGTTGAGCGGACAAATCTGAAGGGAACTATAGACCATATACCATCACCATAAGGACTTATATATACCCACGTCCAAATAATAAACAGCGTGCCAGGCACCTACCTAGGTAGGGAGGATTATACTAGAGGTGATTACATTACTTATTTGCAAGCAATTTACACGTCCATCATAAAGTGCAGTGCAATTCTCTCACACACAGAGAGGGCTCTACCCGGATCCAGATCCGGATCCGGATCGCATCGCTGAACAATGTGCCTTCTACGTAAGTAGTAATGGAGCTATATCCACCTCAAGCAAATAATAATAGTAAAATCAACAACTGAACACTGTTGAAATGGACGAACTGTAGTTACTGTAGCTATACCTCTATATACCACATTTATACTTATACTTCCACTAAACAATCGCTAGTGCTACTGCTACCACCTATACCTGCCTCCCTGCCTATGCTCTGTATGTAGCTACTAAGGTACATATGAGTAATGAAAATGGAAATGGAGCTGCACTATTAATGTCATAATGCTTATACCTTCCCACTTCTCCGTACTTAGTACTTCTGTCTCTACACAACATCCTTCTCATTCTCATCATACAATAATAATACAGCTCTATATATGAATCCCATGAAAATGAATCTCACGGAGCAACGACTGATATGAGCTTAGGTCGTCTCCCACTAAATGTAAAATACACTTTACAGCTCCACTCCTAAATGTAATATATAGTAGTGGGTCGCCGGCACCGGCCGACGTGTGTGTGTAGAAATAGGAGCAGCAGTATACTTTCTTCAGTACAAGAACCATAGCCATTATATAATTATTACAGGGCATAACCCCACAAATTACACATGAAAACAATACAATACAATGCCCAGAAAAATACAGATTACACTCGCTTACATATATATAGATGTGGAGTGAGAATGGGAATGGCATGAAAGTAAAGCTGAGGAGGCTTTGATTGTAATTTCTCATCTGACGGTGATTTAGCAGTCTAATCCAGGGACAGGGACCTCACCACGTCATGCCATATACCACACAGACACACACTCTTAAAGGAGACCATGAGTGCGTGTGGGAGGGCGAGCCAGGAGCCACTCACTCGTTCCCGTTAGGCTCCCATATAAGCTCTATGCCTATGCTCTTCTCTTCCCGGCTCTAATGTTGAAATACATAGGTGCGAGGAAGGAATTCATTGGAGAATTCTAACGACGAGTACATACACTCGAAAATTTGAAAACTCCCATGTACATCTACAGGGTCATATTATGATGGTGGTATGATGAAATTAATTCATACATTATTACTACTACAACTACTACTAAATTTTCCTCGTCCCTCTCACAGCAGAAGACATCATCCATGCCCACATAGTAAATCTACACAGATCCAGATCCAGTAATTTTCACGCCTCCGCCGCTCTACTGTAAATAATGATAATGGCAATATATTTACAACAATAATTATTATTGCTCCATTTTTTTTACCCCCTTCAAATTCAAAACGAAACTACATTAACTCAAGTTATACGATCTAGTTAAAATTCTTATTTCCAATTCTAATCTCCTACATTGCTCTTCATTTTTTTTTAAAACACAAAATTGCACTTATCAGCATGACTGCGAAGAGAATCCCGTGAGACTTGCATACGTCAATTTGCATGCTAAAAATAAATGACGGTCGATAACCACAAGCATTGTACTACTGACGTGGATATCCAAATGGAAATCTAAAGCATGGTAAAGTTATAATGCGTTCTTCCCCTTTTTTTGAGGCGCATAAACAAAACAGAGAAACAGAAACATGGAGAGAATTATGAAAATGGTGTAAAGATCGAGGGAAATATTATTTGATTCTGATACTTTCATAAATATACCGAAATATAATGTGTAGTAATTATATGTATATTTCCAGAGCATTTGTTCAATTTAGCAGAACGATACTCATTCAGAGAGACTCGAGTGCTTGTGCCAGATCCAGATCCAGGACCAGATCCAGGACCAGATCCAGGACCAGAACCAGTGTCAGCATCAGCGCTCCTAACCAAGTACCTACATACGAAGAAACGAGGAAGTTGTGGAAGTAAAATTGGAACGGGAAGTGAAATTGAGGAACTTACTGAGACTGGAAGACTCGAGCTGGAAACTGGAAGGTTGTAATTAATAATGCATTAAATTTCTCCCAAGTCAAACCGACAACCGTCTCACAATCAGATATGAAATTTAAATTTCTTCCCTATATAAATTTAGGTAGGTATATATAAGTTTAAGTATAAATTATTATATGAATCAAGTCCCACAGGCTAATAAGACCAGTTCTCAAATTCTATAATATGTTTTTGGTTTCTATATAGTACTACATTCGATGGTTTTCTCCTACTTTCTACATCCATGTCCATATATATAAATCCGTTACTGCAGAATAATGGAAAGTCTCATGTATGAACCTACCATGTACATTTGCGTAGTACTTTAGTCTCGTCCCTCACAGTTATAGTATTGACTACATAATATAACCCAAGTATGTACATGGTAAGAGTTAAAGTTCTCATATTGATGATACCGCAATCCACAATGCTAACCTCTCACATTTCAGTTTTCACAATTTCCCAGGATTTTAGTACATATTTTAGAATTACTGTGTATTTCACAGTCAGTAGATTCCTGTTTTATTGTAGATTAAGGAGATGACATGAAACTCTCTGTGAGTATTCCAGTCTCCCGGCCCCGGTCTCGGTCCCGCACCCGCAGTCCCATATAGTAGCACGACACTCACAGCCTTCCAGTTTCTCTCTCACTATCTAGATTTCTAGACTTAAAGTAAATATCAATAATATGAATGCTACTAGGTACGTACGAATAGGAATTTTATAGGACTGTCGACCAGGAACACAGTCTCACATACTCCTTCCAACGCCCATGCACACATCCTACTTGCCTGCCCTCGTGGAATAATTTTATTACGGCACAATACATCATTATTACTTTCAACATGTATCCTTTTCGTTTATATCATTATTATTATGTAATGTTACAATTACACAACTATTTCATTTTAAAAACTCCCACAAAAGATCTAATACTAAAATCTACAAAAACAAATAGAAATTTTTCTCCCTTTTATACACTCTACTCAGGCTATGAGGCCATTACTATATTAGTATACTGTGATATAAGATATAATCCGGACGCTATAAATGTAGCTAAACTATAAGTATATTATAATCTATAATACTACTTTACTTTTGGCAATTCACATACTTGAGTCTCAATTGCTTCTACTTCTGCTCCTACACAAACACCAAATACACTGTCAAAATCTACAGCTAAAACTCTTTTTTTACACACACACATAATATAACTGACGAATATACAATAATATTCAGTTAGACCCTTTCCCCACATTTACGCTTGCCTCCCAGCTCCCAATTTTATTTCATTCTTTATATGGTTATAATACGGCCCACGGACAAAAGCTACTTTTCCCGTTTTCCCACATGGGTGTGGATTACGCTGGTACTGGTAACTAGTAGGTACTTTATGTATGTAGGTACTTTAGATAGGTGTAGGTATACTGCATACTCAATTATTTATGTGATGTAGTGTTTCATACAGAGTCCGAGTCCGAGTCCAACCGCCATACTACAGATAGATAGGCACCTCTATATGTATCTGTAATGGCTGCGCTATAGAACTCAACCGATTCAAGTCAGAATGTTGAATATGGACAAATGAAATGAAATACAAAGTCTGAATTTTGATTGCCCATATCGTAGGAAATCCAGTGCCCATAGCTATATAGTACATTATAACCCAATTAAATGTCTTATAGACATTTCCCTCATAAATCCTGATAAGGGACATTTAACTAGTCCGATATTATATTGCATTATTATGTACTGATATATATATATAAATATATTAAATTGCTATCAGTAATAAGAATGTGGCTCCACAATGGTAATGGTATGTACGTACATGGGTGAATCATCCAATGTGGTGTGGTCCTATATAGCAGCTCCATAGCCACTGACATAATTGGTCCACACCGACATTTAAATTTCCTCTCATCCGCCAAGAACGAGGGAGATGGGAAGACCTTCTCCATATTTTAATTTCCCTCGACTTAGCATACCAAACTTTCCCACAACGAAGAACGACAGAGAGAGAGACAAGGACGTCCAGATCCAGTAGATCCTCATTCCCATCCCATTAGTCCTCCCATAATAGTAGACGAGAGAATGGAAACGAGACGGAAGAATGATGAACAAATTTGAAATCGAATTTGAATCCGATTCAAATGTGGAAATCCCAACGAACCTCATCCTTCCACACAACAAAGTTGACAATTGACGATGACATAATTGAAAACTAAAACAGAAATTACCTTCATGTCGCTATATGTATACAGTCTCTCTCACCACACTAGACGGCCACTACAAAACCATGATGCATAATTACATAGCAAAAAGCTAAAACGGACACCGACACCGATACCGCTACTGCGGAACGGGAAGAGTGTACTACTACTCACTCACTGAACACTGACTGAGTGAGCATCAGTCGAACCAAAGTCTAATTTAAATTCACGGACGGAAAATAGAATAGAGAGATTGAGACGGAAAGATTACGAACATCAAGATTAACAAACAATCTATACAGCTACAATTTTCTCTAGTGTTTAGTGTAATGACAGTAATGAATGGATAAATCTATATCTATACAGAAATGACTCGGCTGTGTGTGTGTGTGTGTGGGGAAGTTTGTCTGTGTGAGTGTGTTTGGACCTCTGGCATGGGACGCTGGGACTGGGACTGGAGGGAAAGCATGTGAGTACTCCGAGGAGAGAAAGTAGTGAAAGTGACACTTTCTCTCGCAGTATTCAATGATTCAATTCAAAGTCCTTTCTCTCAATACTCATTTCTCTCGACTCGAGTCCCTCCATAAATAGAATATATCGCTCTCTGAATCTACAACACAACTCCAAATCCCCCAAGTCTCCGTCAACCAACCAACACAACCTATGGCCAATGTACTCAATGTGTGCGACGTTTGTGTAACTTATCAGTAAGTAATTTGTTATTTGGTTCTCAGGGAGAGAGAGAGAGAGGAGCGGGACGGGTGGACGGGAAGAGGAAACTAAGGGGAACTAAAGGAACAACTCAACATCAACATCATCAACTTAACTAAGGGCAAGACCGTAAGTGAATTTGTCTCTTTCAACGTCCCCATTTTCTGTATATGCTTAGTTTTCTATAGCCTCCTGAGCTGAACAACAACCAGAGGACCGGGACCGGGACCAGGATCAGCCCCATCCATAGATCTAGATACAAATCCAGAAAGAAAGAAAGTACGAAGAAAGAAAGCAACTTAAAATGGAGATGTAGAGATGGTCGTTCGCAAGAAGGAAAGCTGGAGACAGACTTGAGACCCAAAGTACTATGGACCAAGTGAAAGTGAAAGTGAGGAAGGGCTCAATGGTCCGTAGAAGAAAAGAGCTTGGACATATTACTTCTCTCTCTACAAACTACTTTCCCCACATAATACATGAGAAGAAAGCTGTTTTTGTCCTCTACGGTCTGGTCTGGGTTGGTCCTGGTTCTGGCCCTCGTCATACGTATAACACATGCTTATGCCACGATTAGGAAATCCACAGGATAGAATATTCTGCGTGTTCACAGAGCTCTTTATATTGGGACATGGTTTTTATATATATTTCTATATTCTATATCTGTATTAGCATTTCTATTGAGAGGAAGGACACATGGACAGACTGTAATCATGTTCGCCCTATTTCCTCCCTCAACTTGAGCATTTGAATTCAGTATTCAGCACAGTGAGACTCACTTTCTTGTATTTGGTACTTTCTCCCTATGCTTTCACCATACACACCCACACTTCCCCATTTATATTCCTACATTTATGGAAAGAAAGGAGAGCGACGGACTCTCCCTCCTTCACGATCAGCATCAGCATCACTACCATACTGTACCATTGCCACGGATCTCATCCTTCCTCCTTTCAGACATTTTGTAACTTTACAATGACAATCCAATCCTCGTCGTTTGCCACTACTCAAAGAAAAGACTCAGAGTCTGAGTCTCTGTCTACAGTCTACAGGAAAGTGTTGAGTCAGAGTTCCAGTGCCATTTCTCTACTGCTCCATGGTTCTCCATCCTCACTGAAGAATCAAAACAGGACATCATCGCTAGCATTATTGATCGGGTCAAACCTCTAAGCGTGGACTATCTCGGGCATGACAGAAAGATTTCTATAATAATATGGCTATTTTCAAGCTATTTTTAAAATTTTGAAACCATCAACTACCCATTTTAAAATGTACAGCAGTTTTCTTTCCAAAAATTGCGTTTTTCCAGCTTTTAAGAGTTCAAACTTTTTTTTGTAAAAAAGTATTTACAAAAATTTTGAAGATTTTGGCCAAGGCTTTATACTGTATTTACATCATTTTTAAAAGATAAAACTGTCTACTTACGAGTATTTTTTAAAGTGCAAAATACGCTATTTAAACGCTTTTGAAAATACTAAAACAATTGAATTTCCACGTTTCGAAAAATGCTAAACCAAAATATTAATTTGATACTATTTGAAAACAGTAATAAAACTAATACTCAAGCCACTGTTTAAAAAAACACCTTTTATATTTTGTAATGATCTTACTGATAACTTGATAGTAATTCATAGTAAAAATACTGTTTTTAACCAGAGCATAAAAATACATGGAGTGGTTCGTTTTAATACGTCATAAGGAGAAGGAGAGAGCGGCGACAGGAACACGTCGATCCGGTCTTACAATCCAGTTAACATAGCTCCTTTGAAACTCTCTCAAAATCTCTTTGGTACAGGACATACTAATAGGAGACGGGAGTAAGAGCTTGAGAAGATGCATGAACATGGAGTTACTTATTTAAAATCCGAGTCGGAATGAGAGGACTACTGCACATAAAAGACAGTCGAGAGTGAGAGTAACAACTGTGGAGCGTGGAGCTGTGGACAGTCGAGAGTGTAAAGAGTAAACCATTTACTCTACGCTTATCTTATGGCAAAAGCAATAACTTTCATTAGATACACACTTACTCGAGAAAATCCAGAACTCTGGATCTGGAACTGGGCCTGGAACTAAACTGTAGAATAGAGTAGTGTTTGGATTTTATCTTCAACTACACACAGATATCTATCCTCCTCCAGTCTCCAGTCAGAAGAGTACGCAGTCACTTGTTGTAAGCTCGGCTTTGTCTCCATCTGAATCCGATCCATTCTCTCTATCTATCTCTCTCCATGTTCTGGGAACATGTTCTTATCTTAGGAGAGAAAAGACTTCTGACGGTAGCGCTTTACAGAGTTATCGTTAGATATATATTGTACATTCAACGCCGATTCTAGAAACTGGAAATCCGAATCTGAATTCATTTTTGGATTCGGGTCTGATCAGAATGGGACTAAAGTGTAATGTCATGTGACTTGTCTATCAGTCTATCTCTCACATTTCAGCTTTTACCACTGTATTATATGTGGATATTTTTGTAGAAATGGTGAAAGTACAATCCTAGCTTCTGCTAATACAATACTTGACAGTACTCTCTTGGTAATACAGTTAGGTACTCATTTTCTGTATGTAAATTTATTCTAATATAAGGAAATTTTGTACGTGGCCTAGATGGGTCCCTGTGCCTGTCTAAAGTCTAAACTGGTAACGGTCTAACCAATGTTGTAAGTGCTAATGGTACAAGGACCTACCTAAATATGTTATCTGTATTTTAAACATTTCCTAGTCAATTTTCACCGACTATTTGAAAAGTTTTAGTTTTATGTTTTGACTGTATTTTTACAGTCATGTTCTTAAGGTCATTTTAAAAAATCACACCTAGAGAATGGCAGGTTTTAAAGTGAATGTAGTTTAGAACGTGACAAAACTTCGTTTCATACACATTTACTCGCAAATAGCATTTGCAATTTACCCTTTTTTAAATGGAAAAAAATGCTACAATTGTGAAAATACTTCGTTTATGTACTTTGAATGTATGAAATTAAAACGGTTTTGCACTTTTGAAAGGGAGGTAATGCAGCTTTCTAAATGCACTTTTGAAAGTTAGCAAATGCAACGTTTTTGCGCTTTTAAAAAAGAGCAAATTTAATATTTTTGCACGTTTTTTTTACATTAGGCAAATATAACTTTTTTGAAATTTTATAAAGTATGGAAATTCAACATTTACGCATGTTCACAAAATCTTAATTTCTCAACTATTGTACTACACTTCCTTAAACCGCACTCGTTTACAAATTTTTATTCCACCAATATAGATAGATATATCGAACATACCATTCTTACACACAAAACTATCCCTAACAATTTCTGAAGTTTGAACTATCTCCACTACACTACCCCCAAAGGTGCATAAATATCTCTATAATGTACACTTAGATCATATAAAAGGTGTTAGTATTTGAATTTAAACTCTGTCATTCTTCAATTATTATGAGTTATTGTGAGAACATGAGAAAACTAAATGATTATTATTGGTTACACATATTCCATATTACTATAGATAACATATTCCCATCTCCGTCCACGTAAGTACCTACTCTATATTTTTTACTACAGTGATCTCATTCTGATTTGGTTCCAATAAAGGCCATTTGAATTCTGGACTCTGGGGTTGGCGAAAACCAGAAATCGAAGAAAAAAAGGAACTTCAATAAATCGTCTCTTATATACTTGATTTTGAAATCAAATATTTTTTGAAAAAAAAAATATGAAAAGCTATATATATTCTGGCAATAAGGAGTTTCACTACATAAAACTTACACATCAACGTACGCAAAAAAAGAGAGAAGATATGTGTGTAAAAAGAATATAAAATTAAATGTGATTTTACGAGGAGGATGACATGATAAAATGAGCTGTAGAGAGGAAGATAAGATAGCCGTAAATATTTGCTAGTTCAACTTCCTCTCTCCTTCCATTTCAATTCCCATTCTTACTTAGACTGTTAGACTATACACTCTGTCAATAATATTTTCGACATTTTTTTTGGTTTCTTATCCGATTTTAGGATTTTATGAATTCAGAGTAATCTGTCATATTTTATGTACCACAAGCCATTCTTTAGTCGTGTGTAAAATCCATAATTTCCAATTCCAAGTCAACCAAAAAAGGCACAGAAAAAAAGGGGGAGAGTCAGAGCAATAAGACATGAAAACGAAGAAGGAAAGGAGAGACCAGGACGACGACGAAGAAGGGAATCGATTCCACGACGAAGACATCGACTTTTCAAGAATCAAGAAGTCGAAGGAAGGCAGGAAGGATATGAGTATCACTGGGCAATGTGTAATAATAAAAAAAATATATACTTCTATACCTACGTGTATTATACTTCACAACATACTCTCAATACTGTGATAGATGAGAGAGTTATTCTTGTACAGCGAACTCACGTAAGGTACATCAGAATTCACTCAGCGACAAATTTCTAACGATACCGAATGTGAATACCTAGATTTACCATTTGAATGCAGTACAAAATGATAAATCAAGCTTCAAGAAACCTTCAAGACCTAGAAAATAGTAGGGCAATGGATGGTGATAGTTTCAAATTCTATGATCCAAAAGGATTCAGGACGGATCTTCTGGATAGACTCTGACTTGAATTCTTGAATATCAAAATTACACCTAAACAAGTATCAATGTCTCCCATGGATTGATAAAAAAAGTGGAAGTGGGCATATATATAGGGAGAAAGGCGAAAACAGAGTGAAAATACATATACACCACATATGGTGAGATTCTTTATTTTCATGTGTATACGAGTCACTAGCAAGGCAAATCCTGTTTTATATATATCAAATATTTATTTTGTCTCATTCAAGTAAGAGAACAAGCCATTTGGTATTTTTACACAAATGAAAACACTTTAGCAACAATTTTTAGGAGGATTTAAAATGCAGCTTTAATGTAGAAACTGTTTTGAGTGGTGTAATTAAAAGAATGTTTGCAAATAGTCATTTCCATTTCACACTTTTAAAATTAGCATAAATTGAATGATTTGCATTTTTTTAAAGGTGTATAGGCTTAGTGTTTGGTATTTTTAATAAACAATTTATCCTACATATATTTTCTATTTTGAAAAAAGTATTAATCTACGTATTTCCTGTTTAAAAAAGTATAAATCTTATTTCTTATTCAAAAAAAGTTTAATCTACGTATTTCGTATTTAAAAAAAAGAGTTTAATCTAGGTATTTCGTATTAAAAAAATGGTTAAAATACGTATTTTGTATTTTAAAAAAGTGCTAATCTAAATCTAAGTACTTCGTAGTTTAAAAAAAAATAAAAACCTACATATTTAGCACCCAGAAAATGTTTGAGTCACATTAAAAATATTCAATCTGGGTCTTCATAAAAAATGCGTAACCAAAAGAATTTAAATTTCCTAGCTAATAAAACATTTCCACAATACTAACAAGCCCATTACTTTAATTCACATACATAATCGCCATGTTAGCAAATTCGAAATAACTATAAAATATGGCTTATTTCGACACTACTACTTCAAAAACTCCAATACATGTACCTGCGCATATCTATATGTATGCACAAATATGTATATCATATCTGGGTGTGTATGCACAGATATGTATATCATATCTGGGTGTGTATGCACAGATATGTATATCATATCTGGGTGTGTATGCATTATACCACACAAGCGAACATAGAATAGGTAAATACTTAAATACCCACAGGAGCTCTACTCTGCACGTCGTTCCAGTAGAAAAAAACCTTTTTCAAAAGAGTACACATACCTACTGAGTGAGATACAGCCATTAAATGTAAAAATGAGGAGTAAACCAAATGTCTATATTATGCTTTCCTATACCTATACGCCCCTCACATATACACACAATTATAGTCTCCTTTTCTTCCATAAAATTTACAGAATGGAAGCCATAGGGCTATAAAGGTAACTATTTTACGGATAAAAGAGGAGCCACCTTACCTGAAAGTAAGTCGTTCTGACTCCTGAGTCATGAGTTGACACGGACATGTGAAGTGTGAAGGTATTTTGTAAACTTAAAGTACTCTTCCAGTAAAAAAAAAAGTATAAAGAAGTAAAAAAAACGGGAAACGGAAGGGGAATCTTACAGAATCACATCACGCTGCCCGCCTTTTAGTTTTCCCTTTTCTATCTCACTCTCCCTCTCTCTCCAAAGTCCACGTCCAAACCTCGATCCCAACCTAAGAATGTCTCAACATCCATCAAGATGACCGACCAGACCAGTGCAGTGCCAGTGAGGGACTATACCGAAGAATACTGTTGCTACTACTACTCACGATTATAGAGTAGTCCACTACATACTACAAACTACACGGTCATGATGGTCGAGGTCGACCCAAATGGTCGTATGTAGAACCCACAGAGGACGACATCACAAAGACACGGAGTACTGCTGATAGTTTGGAACTTGAAAAGGAGGACGCGATGACGACCATCCAACGAAAAAAAAACCAAGAGCAAGGGAAAGCAAGGGACGCGGACGGGTAGAAGAAAAAACAGAATTCCCGCGATTCCCAAGTGATGCCAAGTTGTGACTAAAGAGCTTTTGATATATGACTTGGAGGACAAGACTTATGTAGGCTGGGAGAGTGAAACACAGAGAGAACCCGCACGTGTATTTTTGGTCGCTGGTCACTACAGACAGAGGGACAGAGGAGAAGATGCGGAGACGGAGTAAGGATAATTTATAACGGCACAAGTACTACTAGACAAATTCCCTTGCTAATATCCTCGCCCTCATCCTTATTCCAACCAGACTCAGGCTCATCGTCAGAGTCAGAGTCAGCAGCCTATGTACACACCACCATCCAGTTTTTTTTCATTTTAAAAATCACACTGAAGAGACCACGGACTACGGCCCCTTCTCTGTCTGTCTCTGTCTCTTGCCCGTACGTGTCTTAACACACATTACACACAAATCCACACATACAAAATATACCTATGCCATGCCTCAACTTCCCGTGCATCCAAATCTCACTCCATGTTGTTCTCAAACCATGAACAAGACGTTCCTGGATACGAAACATAATGCTAATCACCATGATGAAATATGGAAGAAATTTAGATAGAATACATAACATGCATACCTACGTAAGTATTTATTTTATCGGTACAGACGGAATACAGAAGTAAACGTGATTATTTATGTCGCACTTTCAGAAGCAAGAAATTAAGAAATATTTTTAAATACATATTTAGAAACTTTTAATTACGTTTGCGCTCAAAAAAACACCGAAAAATTCTAATATTGTATGAAAGTATTTACCGTATATTTCCTAATAGTAGATTCCCGCCTACCATTAAACTTGTAACTGTTCGACTTCCAATCCGCTTTCTAATATAGAAAAAGCAAGTGGACAGTGCTTAAACCCCAACTATACTATATTGGCTACTGCTCACATTAGCCTTATCGTTAGACCCACTTGTACTAAATGGAAACTTACGGTATGTATGGATCTGTTGATTTTCCTTAATCCAGTCACCATGTCTCTGTATTTTGCACCTTCAGCTTTGCTACATTAACCTTTAAATAAATGATTGTTTGCTGTAGCTATACCTACCTATAGCCTATAGGCATACCTATAATATGTGGTATTTAGTTACTAGTTAGAAAGTTACGTTGAGCCTGAGCCCACAATTAGCTAGCTGTAGACTGTAGACGTAGACGTTCAAGGTTGCTAAAGATGTAGATGTAGACTTGAGATAAGCCTATATCCCTTTTAATTTTCACTATTAGATATCGACTAAACAAACAACGAAACCTGTAACCGTAATACATTGCATTATACTATAAAAAGAGCTGTTGTACTGATTGTGAGTAGAATCTTACGATTAGCCACTAATACCAAGTGGAGAAGTCAAGTCAGACAGAAGTAGAAATGGAAAAACTTAAGTGGTCAAGTCAAAGTGTACACAGTAATGTCTCGTAGTTGTAGTTTTCCTCCGCGTATTCTGTTTATGGTACATTGGTTGTGTGGGGGTTTAAGTTTAAATGCTATCTACTACTATACGTAGGCCTCATTCCAATTCCATAGCAACAACACCATCCGTAATTCCGCAATATGTATGACTATATATAGTACCTACTGCAAACTGTAAATGTAACTGTGCAAAGGGAAGAAAGCACCTATACCTACAGCATAGTATAGGCTAAAGTTTGGAATACTTTAACGACTCCTTCAAGCTCACTACTACAGGTTTTTTCACTCCCATGCAGAAAAAAAACTAAAGAGGCTGAGGGAAAAACTCGGGGCAAACTTTCCTGTCTAAATACTTGTCCTTCACTTTCCTCTACTCACTCCGGACCAGTTCCATATGCACAGTCCATAGTCCATTCCATACAACCATGGACACGGCGGCGGCGGCGGCAGAAGGAACAAGGAACAATGTTTCAACAAGGAACCTTCAGCCCTCTAAGTCAAACTCAGACTCAGACTCAGAGCCAAAGTCAACTCCATTTCTTTCACCTAAACGTAACCTTAAGATCTCTTCGAGTCTTTTATTCTGGCTCTCGTCTCTCCTGCCTCCCATATAGTGCTAAAGGAAGAGGTGAAAAGAAACGGATGAAGATGAAGAAGATTTCGTTCAGAGCAGAGAAGGGAAAAAAAAGTGAAGAGAAGAAGTCGAACCCACGAAGCCGATTTCCGACACCGGGAACGGACAAGAGTGGAAAACTAAGAGCCCGTAAGAGAGTCAGAGTGTGTGACGCTACTTTACACCATCAACCATCTTATCAGTATTTTCCTCTCTCTACTCCATTTCCCCTTCTCTCTCCTTCACGTACAGAGTAGAGTATAGACAAATACTTGTAACTTTCTTCTTCTCCCTCTTTTTTTTACGTACTTTACTTACTTACTTACTTAGAGTTGGAAATGGGAAAAAGAATTTTATTCTACTTCAGCTCTTGTCCCTTTCACTCTCTCACTTCCGTATATATCCTTATTCCCCTTCACTGATGCGTGGCTATTCCTATTGGTTTTGGTTTGGCTTGATTTCTTCTTGCCCGCTCTGCCTGTATTTTCCTCCCCTTTTTTTCGTTTCACGTTTTTCCTTTTTTTTTACCCCCCAGTTATTTTTCTTGGGGATCAAAAATAGTAGTATAAAGAATAAAGAATCACACAGATATATAATGGTTGGATGCTGAACTCTGCAGATGCAGATGCAGAGCAGATAGTTCCTCGTCCTCGTATAGTAATGTAATCAGACTCCTCTGATTCCAAGAAAAAGCAAACAAAAACATCTTTTAAAAAAAATATAATTTATATACATATATATATATAAGAAAAATAATAAAGAAAAAAAAAGACAGGCCTCACGCAAAACGAAAACGACCGACAAGCGTTATTGTTTAATTCTGATCCTGCGGCAGGCGGCAGAGGATGGCACAATATTTATTATTATACTTTATATAATTACACTCTCTCCTCCGCCTCCTCCCTTTCATACTCCATACTCCATAGCAGTGTCTGTAGAAATGAACTAAATTTTGTAAGTTTTCTATTATTTCTTTTGTAGTCTCTCCGAGCTGTACAACAACGACAACAACAAGAAGAAGCACATTCTACAAATTCTACTCCGTCCAAGACACTTACAGACAACGGAATAGAGGAGAGATCAGAATTGGAATAGGGCAGAGATAGACGATGGACACACACAAAAAAGGGAACAACAGCAACAACAGATACAACAACGAACAACAGTAGCAACAAGAAAAACAACCAACACAACACACAATTGCAGAAACATCAGTAGCAGACTCAGACCGAGACCGAGAACGAACGAGAACCAGTCCACGTCTTACTATAGCAAAACGATGCGTCTTTCTCAGTCCCAATTTCATTTTTCTGTCCATACCACAAAGTATCAAATGTAGACAACACAAAAGACAAACAAAGTACCTAAACAGTACAAAAAGACTCAAGACTGTACAACCACCGCACCGCACTACCCAAAGCCAAATACACACGAGCCACACACACACACACACATATCTCCCTCAACAAAGGCTAAGATCCAGAGAAAATGAAGGAGAATGAGAGAGAGAGAGATACAAAAAGTAGTTTAAAAGTGATTTCAAAGTCGAATGGGAATAAAGAAGCAGAAGACAGAAGAACAAGGTTACTTCGACTCCGACTCCGAATCCGAGGACGAGTACTACAGATACGCAGAGACAACGTCCAAACAAAAAGGTAGCAAGTAAGCACATACCCAAAAAAGAAACCAGGAGAAAACCAAACTAAACCAAAAACTAAAGAAAAACGATCAAGTGGGGAGTAGGGATGAAGTAGAAAACGAAGAAGACGAATAAAACAAACTTAAAAAAAAATAGACGAAGAAAGAGAGCGAGAGATGGAGATAGAAAAAACTATAGAAGAAGTACCTACCTAGTGTAGTAGAATGTAGGAGATTACACAGCATAACTATACACTATATTGACTATCTGTCCGTGTTACGGTATAGCAATACAGTAATAGCGTCTCTCCCAAAAGTACATACATATAACTAAAGTCTAGATTTGTAGATTGGAGAGCATACAACATAAAGAGCTATATATGTACAAGTATAAAATGTACCTTAAGGTCATGACACGTAAAACCCCGAACCAATTCGATAGGAGTATAAAATGAAATAGTGCTTGGATAAACGCTTGAGGATGTCTGTCCGATGGATATATCAGAACCAAATCCAATAGAAAAGCGAAAATCCGGAAAAAAATGAGAAAGAGAGGGAGAGAGATAAAAAACGAGTGAGGAATAACTGTAGGAATACGAATCAAGAGAGTGAAGAAAAAAAAACTCAATAGCAAATAGTATAGATAGACGTACACACACATCATATATCAGGAGCTGCTATATGTAGAGTGCAGCAGCAATATAGTATAGTACTAGGCACTAGGCAGTAGCAAAAAGGAAAAGGGTACGAGAAGAATCTTTTTAGTTTTCTTTATTTTCACTGGTTCTGGGACTGGCTGACTGGTTGGTTGGTGAGTTTAACGGCTACGGAACGAATGCTAAAACTAAAAACCAAACCTGTTAACTGTAAAACTGACTGTGTATATAGTAGAGTACTGTAGTAGCCCATGTAAAAGAGTGAGACTCTGTCTGTCGTCCCGAACGAAGCCCGAAAGAAAGAACAGTGCAAATGCAAACCCAAGAAAATTCCGTAACGGCAACGGCATCGCATTGGGTTTCCATTCTACTACAACGACTACAAGAGAGACCGAGAAGAGACCGAGAGTGAAACAAAACTGAAAAGAAGAAGAAGAAGAAGCAGAAGAAACCCGGGTAGTGAAGAGCGAGACCGAGAAAGGAGTGGAAAGCAGAGAAAAGGAGTCAGGAATGGATTTGGATTGTACTACTCACTGACGCTCCACACGCTGTTGAAGGGGGAGCACTCTAACTCGCAAAATTTCTTTTCTACCGCACTGCGTGTCTCTCTAAACTTTTCTAACCCGTTTTACTATATTATACGGAAAATCTCTACATACTCGCACATACATACGAATTTTCCTATTCCAATTATATTTCTACATGTACGTGTAGTACGTATATCAAGAAGGAAAAAGGAACATATTGCGATATTGTAAATTAAACACTACCACCACCATGCCATTACCATACCCACACACACACCACCACCACCACTGCCTGACTGACTCTGTCGACTTTGTCCTTCTTCTCTTGTATTGTAATTTCGTATACGCGTTCAAACTACAACATATTACCAAAATGAAACTATACTTACATTCTAGTATATGCAAAGAAAATTAAAGGCTATAACAATAGCAAACTTACATGCCACGCAGGCCATATAATACGGTTTGGTTTGGGATGGCGATGGAGTCTTTGGATGGACGTGGATTGTGTGGACTTGAACTGCGTTCGTTTTGACTTGGTTAAAAAGATGAAGGTCTTTTCTCTCTCGAGTCTCGGGTAGTTCTTTCTCCGAGAGAGAGAGAGTATTTGAATTTGAGTCCAAGACGAAGACGGGTATAAGACGACTTAAGCTGACTACTGAGTGTAGAGATGGAATACGAAACGAAAGGAACGAGAGGAAAAAAAACCGAGATGGCTATTATATATTCTGCCTTCAATCTCCTACCACTACTGCCACGCTACCACCACCACCACCCGCTCTACATTCTACATTCAGAGAGTCACACAGTCACAGTCACAGTACTACAGTACAGTCAAACATTCTACAGTTTTACACTTGAAGTTTTAAGTGCTCAGTGAGCTCGTCTTAACGATACGATTATTTCTTTCTTTCACAACTCTAATCTAAATTTTCCATTATAATTTACAGTTTAATTTTCACCTTTTAATTTTACCTTGGTCCTGCTCTAATGTGAAACGATTATTTCTGATGAACAAACTTCCGCGACTCCCAACTATACTCCGACTCCGACGACCGAGCACCTCAGTATTGAGAAATGAGAACGAGGACGGGCGGGCGGACTAAAAACTGTAGGAAGCAGCCCACACTACTACTGAAACTGAAGACTCAAACTGAAGAACGTCAAGTGAACGTCTGCAGGATGTTCACGTTCAAACCGTTAGGAAATGGGAATGAGAGCAACGTGAACGTGTCGTCGTCGTTTTTCCTTTTAATACTAGTTACTTTTCCTTTCGTCGCAGGACTCAGCAGAAAGCTACATACTCTGTTTTTTCCTGCTGGTGGTGGTGACTGGTCCTTTTTTGGTTTCTGGTTCTGTTCTGGTGAGGATGTGATGCTGCTAATGCTAAATGGTATGCAGGGCATAGCTTTAGACTCCTCCGACTTAAAACTGTTACAACTCTCAACTCTGATGGATTTATGGATCGAATGAAAAAGGTAAAAGCTTACTTGCGTAATAAAGTAACTTAGTGAACGTCAAAAAATCAAATTAAGGATGACAGACATAATTTTTATGCATGCACAGCCCTATTTTACAGTCAACAGTCCTAAACCTCTCCCCCTTTTGTACTATGAATGAGACCCAAATCCTTCAGTTGAGTTTGTTCAGTTTTCAGCAGCGTCTACAGTGTAGAATTTTTTAGACTTTTCTCTCGGTTTATTAGGAATTACAAAAATTACGACTTCCTATAGCATAGAGCAAGCATAGCATTGGGATTTATTTTTATAAAATGAAAACTTGTATATTTTATAGTGTTGAGCCAACGTGTTAAGAGCGTAAAACCTAAAATTTACGTTACGTTATACGGCAAACAACTTTACGAATATCAGAGAAATGCATGTAAAATCTAACGCAACGGTGGGGTGTTCGTATGTATAAAAAGCATAGGAATGCTGCATGGGTTGTTGGTTGTAGGATATTTGGTACCCGCACGTGTGCTACAACTACCAAACATAGGACATTGCTACCCATGGCCAATGCAATAAATGCATGGAAGTTAAACACAAAAATTTGAAAAAGTAATATTACGCGGCGTCCTGAATATTTAAGTACAAGAAAATAGGTAGCAAAAATATGAAACCCCAGACTTGCAGGTATGACTGATATTTGGAATACGGATTATTTTTGAACTTATTCTATATTTGGATGCCCCGCAGTTCCTCCACAAAACAACAAAAATTATTTGAGCGGGTATTCTTACGCCCTTTTGAACCAAAGTTTAATTTTTAGTTAATTATTATTTTTTGCTTTGTTAGAAAATTTCTGGGTAGCAAATGTCCGTATACTGCGATGCGGAATTGATGGCAAATGCAAAAAACTTTTTGCACCTTGTTTATTATCATCACAGGAAATTGCAGTAAAAAGGGGCGACTTTTAGCTTCACTACGATTTTTTCCAGGAAGCTTTTGCGAGTCAGTGCTTTTTCGTTTCCCCAGGTTCTTCGATGTTGTTAAGAAATGAAATATTAAATTAAATCAAAGTCAAAATCAAGAAATTTTATTACCTGGTGTTCCTCTGAGTAGGACATAGACGAAGTGTTGGTTCATTTTCGTCGGTTGTGTAGTAAGTAGTATAGTTGGTAGTCGGTGTTGGCTCTGTGATGTTGATGTTGATACTTTGAGACTAAATGTTGAGTATTTTGAGTGGTATGGTGGCATTTGACTTTCTTGATTGACTGATTTTGGTCGTTCGTCGTTGTCGTTGTTGGCGGCGGCGGTCGGGGAGTGGAAAAGAAGGTAACAAGGTATTTTCTCATTTTTATTTGAGAGCCGCTTTGGATTTAGCTTTGATCGTGATCGTGTCGAAGTGACAGACAAGAATTACGTGTTTGGAATGTTGGTTGATTGATGATGGCTCGAGACTGGCAGAGCCTAAGCTGTCGTTGTGATTCGTCATCCCCGTTCTTGGGTCGTAGTCGTATGTCGTAAGTAGGGCATAGGGAGGGAATGAGGGAGAACTCCTCTGACTAATGTTGAACAGTAAGCGAAAAAATTAGTCAGTAGTTCATAGTTGACAATGTTGACACGAGGAAAGGGGAAGTTAAGCCATTGGTCATGTGAGATGAGGATGACGACCTCAAAAAGTAAATCTCATTTGGAATTTGGTTAGAGAGTTGAAACTGCTGATGGTATACAAAATGTCGAATGTGGAAGTATACATGATAGGATTTTGAATTGAATAAATGTTGGTGGATTTTTTTTTTGGTGGATCGTCAATCCTGGTCCTGGGCCTCGCTCCTGATTCTAAATGCTCAAGATGATGTGAGTGAAATTGTGGATCTCCAGTGTTTTTTCCCCTTCTATTTTCTTTCTTTCTGTCTTTTCTTGAGAGTTGCTACGGCTACGATTAGTCTTCATGGCTCATTAAGCCTACGTTACTTTGAGCTTGGTTTGGTTTTGTTTGGTTCGCTCTGTCTCTCTCTCTCTCTCCGGTTCTTCTTGTGTCTTGGGTCGGTTTTCCGTCGTCAGTAGTCGAGTCGTCTGGGTGTAGAGTTTCCCAAACTGTTTCTGGAAGAGTTTGAGATAATGTATGGCTGGGTCTGTGAAAGTTGTTGAGTAAATCGGAGTGACAGATTTGGCGGTCGTCCCCATGTGGAATAAAGAGACAGTCGGAAGTATTTTCTTTATGCTTCGTGCTGATGCTGAAATCGTGAATGTTGAAAGTTTAGCTATGAGAATTCTTATTCTTGGGAAATGTTGTTGTGTGTATTTTGTAGTAGGTAGTAGGTACTGCTTTACGGCTCTATACTCTCTGTAAATGGTGACTGGTATTCAATACAGGTTCCGTCTTTGGTCTATGGCGATTTCAATGTTAGGGGATACTGACGATGTTGATGTTTTATATCTTTATGTTTGTCGTTTTATATACTTGCATACTATGTAGATATCTCTGCTGACTGAATGTGTTCGATATCGGTATAAAAATTGAAGTTGAAAATTGTTTACGAATAAAGTACTCGTGACTGAGACTATTCTATACTATAGGTACCTAGGTATTTTTAGTTGAATATTTATTTGCTCGAATTTTTAAAGGAAATTTATATTTGTTTTTTTTCTTCTTTGTTTCCTAAAAGCGTCGACGACGTCTTCTTTCTGTCTCTCGTCTCTGTACGAAGAACGACTCGGATGGATCTGAGGGGATGGTGATGGACTCTCAAAGGGATTTTGATTTCCTGAAATAGTAAAAGTATTTTGTTTTTGTATGTAAGGAAGGTATATTATCTAAATCTTCGTTGCTGGACGTGATATAAGTATACTGTATATATACTAAATTTTCTTGCATAGGCTAGGGACAGTGGATGTCGAATGTGGATGAAGAGACTGAAAGATAGATACGACGCCGTCGACAAGGACGAGGAGGAAAGCGTAAATGCAGGAAATGTCAAGCTTATTTTCTATATCCGGACAAAAGGTATGAAAAAGGAAACTGACGTCGATTTGGATTCCTGTTGATGCAGATGTTGGATTTTGTTCGTAGGTTTTTTTCCCCGCTGGGTGGATGTGGAAGTGGTGGCTCGTGGACGAGGAGGACTGTGAGGAATAAGTAACGTTCTGTCTTTCTCAAGTAGTACCTAGTCGTTCGTAATGGGTCCAGGATCCCGATGTACATCCGCTGGATCAGTCGAGAAGAGTGATTCTCGTCCTCGTGATATATAATGCTTGAGTCTTGAGTCTTGACTTGACACTACGAGATGAGACTGTCTATATATACTTGTGTAACGATGGGATGGGATGGGATGGGATGGAGGGAGTATCAGTAGTGCGTGGAGAGAATCTTGGCGAGACTTTGGCTTTTTCAAGACTCGAGATTGGAGATGATACTATTATATTAGATCAGTCAGTCTTGATGTATTTTGTTGCGCGAGAAAAACCATGTCAAGCCAAAGCACTCGGCTTGTGGAACTGGAAACTGGAACTGGAAGAGTGGATGAGACTTGGATACTGGATCTTGGTCTGGAACTACAAACTACTCTGCGATTGCGATACTCTTCTATACTGCGGGGCTGGAGCGTAATTCTGGATTCTGGAATGCTGAAGCTGGTGGTCGGTGGAGAGCGAAGCGACGTCTTCTTCTTCTTCTTCGTCTTCTTGTTGCTCTTCATCTTCTTTTCTTGAGTCTTCTTCTGGTTCACGTTCTCCAGAACGGTTCCTTGCAGAACGGGAGAGACAAGATGTTGACTGTATGGAGTTTCAAAGGAAACTGATTGGATTCTAAACGGAATGAAGGGATTTTATTAAGGCGCGTGCCAACTGGGATGTCATGTGTGTCTCTGTATTTCGCGTTCTCTCTCCCAGACTTGGTTTTCGTCGTCGTCGTCGCCGTCGTCGTCGTCTCGAGTCTCGGGAACTTTGGGCAGAGAGTAGTGTGGTGAATATTCTCTCTCTCTCCCCTCCGCTCTATTTTCTCTTGAATTTTTCCATACGGTTTGAGTTTTGGAACCAACCTCCAACTTCAACTTTAGACCGTATACCCGGAGTCGGCAGTCGGGAACTCTCTTGCTCTCTCCCAGAATATGAGCTGATCCAGAACTTTTTCCTCTTCTGCTTCCCCCCGTTTCTCCTCGTGCTTCCTTTTTGGTTTTGGGTTTTGTTCTACTTCCAAATTGTACATGGCTCATGTAGTATAGTGCTGTATGTAGTTACAGCTTCAGAAACGGTAGCGGTTTCGTTCGGGCTGTGCTGGCTGATTCTCCTGCTGTATGTATACAAGTCTTTCTTGTTCTATTAAGTTTATACTGTTGTAGTAATGTAATGCAATGTAATGTAGATATATGCGTTATTTTCTTTATTATTTTATCTGGCGTCCATATCATTTCTACTTGTTCATAATATTCTGAACCTTTTACCTATTACATACTTGATGCTGGCTTGCTTCCTTGCTATGCATTTGCAAGGTACTGCCACTACCTACTACCTAATTTTTTTCTACCTTTCCCTACAATCGTAGATCTTTGAAGAAAAAAAATAATATGATATCATCTATGTCCTGTGTTATGTTATGTATATGTTGGGCGTATCAGGCATGAGGAAAGTTTTTGTACATGGAAGTCCAAGTAAAGGAAAGAGAGCCAAATATCCGAAATCCAAATCCAGTGAAAGTCACAGCCAAGAAAATCTTAGAGATATTCCATTTATTATGTTTTTTTGGAGTGAGTATGTACGGGGTGGGGGTACCTAAGGTGAGTAGGAGAACTATAATATGTATATATTATTCATTTCAACTACATCATAAAGCACTGGTATGTATTCTAATGTGAGAAATATATATTTTCTCCTACATGTTGTATGTACATCTCCACTTATCGTTAGTACTAAAGACTAAAACCTAAAACGCATGGCATGTTTTTTTTACCTCCTTTCCCCCTGTCCGTGCTTTTTGTATTATCAGGATCAGGAATATCTGGGATAAATTTGTGTAAACGGATTTTTATTTGTGTACGTGTCAACGTCCAACGTCCACTTTTTGGATTTGGTCTTGGGCTGTATTATGTACCTATGTCATTCAGGAAGGAGCTCGAGCAGTCCATTGCAAAAAGAAAAGAGAAAAAAAAAAGAAAACCAGGAGCAGTAAGTGGGAGCCATACACACTACATACAACAATACAAGGAAACTTAATCAAAATCAAAGTAAAGGTCCACTGGTTTTCGGTGTCGGCTTCGGCTTCGGTTCTGGCTTCGGTCTCTGTTTCTGTTTCACGTTTCGGTTTTCACTCTGGACTGGTGGACTCAGTTGTCGTGACGAGACGTGACATGGAGCAATGTAATTTGACGTGACGTGCCTTGACCATGAAAGGATCTAATAATAATTTCTCCACTTGTTATGAAGTTATGAGGAGGCTGATGTGATGTGATCCTGATGATAATGATGATGAAAACAGTCAGTGAATCAAAAAATAATATTAGATATTGTTATTGTTATTTGCCCGGAAATCAAGTGGGGAAGGACTAAAGTAGAAGGGGAAAAAAGGATTCTCGGAAATCTTGCTAATATCCTTGACAGAAAATACGTCTTATTGTTAGCTCGAAAGGAGAAAGATGAGGATTTCATGAGATTCATAAGATTGGAGCTTTTCTTTTTTACCTTTACTTTTATATTTTTATATGGGAAACTGTATGTAGTACTCGTGCTGAGTTCTCGAAACGTGAACTATATGGATGTTTTGTAAAAATAGC
Source organism: Dicyrtomina minuta (assembly GCA_949802685.1). Taxonomy (NCBI): domain Eukaryota; kingdom Metazoa; phylum Arthropoda; class Collembola; order Symphypleona; family Dicyrtomidae; genus Dicyrtomina; species Dicyrtomina minuta. The sequence goes on from OX461810.1 coordinate 53,567,669, forward strand.
TTTGGTAATGTTATTGGTATTGACTCTGCCTGTAGTACTGTAGTTGTTGCAGGGTTTCTGAAGAACGAAAAGTAGAAAGAAAATCCAAAACCTTTTCTTCGACTTGATCTTCTTTTAGTCTGGATTCTGGATTCTAGATACTTTCCCTGCGTTTGTCGTATATTCGCGAGTCTCTTCTTCGTTCTTCGTTGTTCGTCTTCGTCTTGGTCTTCGTATTTGATAGAAAGTATTAACGTTATGTGTTTATAGTGTAGAGAAAAGGTAGGGAACAAAACGACGAAGCTGATTCAGGTATGATTTGGACTTTGTGCTGTAATAGATGTAAGGCAATAAGTAGATAAGTATTAAGTTTAGACGTGAAGTTTTCTTGGTTAATTCAACGCGACTTGAAAGTTTCCATGCGAAGCATGTATATGTATACGGAACCTTAAGAGACCGAGGCACGACATGAGTCTTTTGTTGTCAAGCATCTTAGTTTTATTCAGCCTCAAATCTTTCACGGCTTCCGTGTGTTTTCCTTCCCTTCCTGTGGAGCTTACCTTTCCTTACTTTTCTTTAGAGTCTTCTCATATTATATCACTCTCTCTCTGTCTCTCTTTAGCGGCATCGGTTTTCAAGGTAAAGAGCAAGATGCTGTTTGTTTTTCCTTTCACCTAAAGGGAACCTTTCGCTACAATTATCTACTTGTTTCGGAGGTGTAGAATGTAGTAATTGATTTTTGAAAAGTGCAAAGGGGTTTAATTAAATATTTTCAAATGGCTCATCATTTTTTTGTCACACGCTATTAAATGGTCTACATTTTTATAATTTTGTATATTTCTATGATTTGAGGACTAATCTAAATAGAATATCTTTTAATATCAAAGGGCGCGGGCGAGTCAAGGCTTTTAGGGTATGTCTAACTATCTAATTACACACATGCTTTCTTTTAGAATGAAAAAATACTCGAATATGTATAAGGTGATTAAAAAGGTGTGTAATGTTCCAATTAACATTTTACTGTAATCTCTTTAAATTGATAATTTATGCATACGTTAGCTTTTACACGTGTGTAAGTAGTTTTTGCAGTTTTCAAAAAATATAAAATGTTCTATAAATGCATATTTTGAAAACTTGTAAAATATTTTAACGAAAATTGTTTTTTAAAGGCTTAAATTCTGGTTTCTTACTTAAACAAATAACAAACTCTGTTAATACGTCTGTTTTGAAAATTGCTAAATATTATATATGCAGTATATCATCTGTGAAGAACCAAAATGGCCCATATCTATTTTTAGCTAAAAACAATATCCACTATCTACAAAAAAACTGAAATATGTCTTGTAAGTATTTAAATAGAACATTAGGCAATTTTCAAAACTATGTAAATCGAACATTTTACACTTTTAAAAAACATGTAAATTGAACATTTTACACTTTTCAAAAACATGTAAATATAGAACATTTTACATTTTTTTTAAACATTTAAATAGAACATTTTTTTACAGTTATTTCAAACATGTAAATAGAAAATTTTACGCTTTTCAAAAACTCTTAATTAACATTTGACGCATGCTTCTCATTTTGTTTTTATGACATAGCTCATTTTGATTTTAGCTTAAATTGGATATGGGTAATTTTGGTTCTTCACAGACGATGTGTATATTATAATAATAGCTAAACTAACTCGAGACTTTTGAATATGGCTCCTGTAATCCTGTGTAGCTTTACTCTGCCCCCACCTTTCGTGCTCCTTTCACTTCCACTCGGTATATAATTATTATAAGTTGTAGTTCTGGGCCTGCCTATACGAACTAACTACTTTCTACTTTCTAGTGGTCTTTTAGTACTGTAGTAGGTACCTAGTCTAAAACTCATGCATTACCCAGATTGCGTTCTGACTCCGATAATAATAATTACTGTACAGATAAATGCATGGAACCATGCAAGTAGTGGGGATGCGAATCTTCTGAGCGTCAGCTTGGATAATATGAAATGCCTACCTCCCACCTACCTACCTTATGCAGTTGTTGTCTACAGTCTACAGGCGCTGGAAAAATATTGCATAATGTGAATTTAAATAGACGGAGAAGTTGACTATTTAGGGATGAAAGGAGTCTGAAGATGAGATGCAGTGAGGGAGCAAAGAACATAGAAAGTGGACTTAACAAAACAGAAGAAGAAGAAGAGAAGGAGCTTGAGCAAATAATATTGAACAGAACAGACACAACAGAGTCTAAAAGAGAGCCGGCGAAGGCACAATAGTTTCCTTTCCCCTGGTTTAGTTTAGTTTTGGTTTGGTTTAGTTCTGTGGTCTTCTCTTTCATGTCATCCCACACAATACAGCGCATTATTTACTATCCGATTCTCTCCTTTCTTCCTCCAGTAATAATGGCAATGGCTTGTTTACTATTTTCTCTAAAGGCTTCACATCCTACGCACACAACATGTATCCATGTATGTACAAACACACACACACATATCCACACTCCACTTATTTCTATACGCCATACTCGCCTTACTTTTAACAATACTCCACTCATATATTGTACAGTACCGGTACCGGCACCGGCACCGGTAAAGGAAACTTGTACATTCTGCATCTATGCTCTGTCTAACGATACGCCTAATGCTTTTACAAAATAAATATTTAGCCCCCAAAGTTGAAAGTTGTGCTATATGTAACAGTGATGTGATGTGATGTGATTTCACTTATGGGTTTTGCATGAATAGAAAATAGAACGTATTATGAGTGCATAATATGTATGTGTGGGACATATTATAGGAGTAGACTCGTGCATGTGTTTAATTATATGCATGGAATATATAAGTGTATTTTCGTGTCTCGAGTAAATTTAGAATCTACAATTTAGAAATTTCTAATTCCTATATAAGTAAACGTAAAACCTCAAGAATCCCCAGTAGACTCTCAACATCATTCCCATCCCATAACGAGGAGGAAAATGGAAACGGGAACGGGAACGAAACTTCCCCGATTTAGCAATATGTATACGTCACTCCTGAAGCGGCAGTACCAGACAGTTCCAGTTTTTGAACATGACAAGTTTGCCATTTTGTCTGCATTAGAAATTATGTGTGAAAAAATTGTTTTTTAAACCATTGTATTAGAAGAATTTGGAAGATTTTAAAAGCATGAAAATATTAGATTTTTTCAACTTTTCAAAAAACTTAAAAAATTTGTATGTTTGCAAATCTACTTCCACTGTAGTATGCATAGATGCTTTACCCTACTGCGAATTTTACTATGAAGACTGAAGGCTGAGGCGAATCTGTTGGCGGGTCCTGGTCCTGGCCGTATTGACCTGAAGGCAGCGCAATGTCTCTATATACATGTGTAAAATTCGTTTGCACATTAAAATCATTGTGTACGTATTTCTACCATGAGGCTTGTATTTCAGCAGTGGCTACAAACCACCCACCTAGGTACCTACCATAGATGTGTGTATGTGGCGAGCTTATTCTCAGGAATTTATTGGTGCGTGTTTTGTGCTGTGATTCTGTGAGACATGGAAAATGGAAAGTATCGAGCAGGCTGCCTCTCTTGGTCTAGCTATAGCTACGTACATATCCAGATACTTACCTACCTATTTAGTATTTTTTTTAAATAGTGCGTGCAGCAAGCCACTAGCCTTCATGCCTTCATTGTGATTGTATGCATTCTATGTACATTTTCCCGCCCTGCACTCCTGTTTCATAAAATAAATAAATGGAATAGCGAGAGATTAATGGTATATTTCATGCAAGGGAAAGTAGGTAAGCACCTTTCCCTATACATCTTATTATTGTAAAGTCTGCCTGAAGGAATTTACCATTTACCTTTTAATAGGAAGCTCCTAACCCATAATAGTAAATAAACCCCGGCCATATATTCTATTTTATATAAACTGCCTAAATTACATATACCTATAGGGGCTTTGGTATAATTATATACTCTATCCATTTTGGGAATGTGGAGTGCTATCAGTATATGCGAAAATCGACATGGAAATCTCGGAAACAGAAATTAGACTCGTGTATCATGGAAAGTGAAATGAAAATGAAGGTGGTAATTTATGTGTACTCATATTTTGTGTATCTTAATGCGAGTCTCCTCTCTCTCTACTGTATTTCGTACGCATGTGGCTCATATAATATGATATGACCGTGTTAATGTACGCTCGCTACAAATCATTTTTCAGATATAATAGAAAATTTAATTGTATTCAGGATCGTTTAGGAGTAAGTACCTCGAGTCTTGAGACTATATATACTTTTGATATTGATATTCTAATCCTTTTTAGACGAGACACATTCCTTAATCATACAAAATAAAATATCATTTGCTAGCCCAGTGTTTGTTCGTGTGTCTTACTTGTCTCCTGGATATTGTTCTCTGCTCTATTATATGGCAATGGTAATGGGACTGGAAGTATGGAGGAAGTGTATATTATTATACAGTGTGAGGTTCGAGTTGAGGCTGTCTGTTTGTTCATCGCATTATAGAATCGAGAATTATAATACCACTCCTGCTGCCGTATTTAATGTTTTTGTTTTTCATGTCCGTTGGGAATTCAGCAGAAACGTTTTCGTTTTGCATGCTCATGCTGTTCATGGGAGGACGAGGACCAGTACCAGTACCAGAACCAGGAACCATCTCTGTATGTATACCCACGAGGATTTTATTTATTAAGCTATGTATGCAGCTACAGGCAGGTAAATGTAGATCTATCCCGCAAGGTAGGATCGGCTTCGGCTTCTCTATAATAGTATTGTCTTTGAAAAATCAAAACAAGACATAAAAAAATGTTATTTCTGTAACAATCACAGCTGCAATGGTTATTTTTGATGCAATCTGTAAAGACAATGACGACGACGAATAAATAACGTTTGAAAGGGAGTGCAATTTAATGTATTTCTATACAGTAAAAAGTAAAACAAACATGTTGTGCAAATTTAGGATGCGGAAAATAAGGAATAATTTTTTTTTAACTGGAAATTATACGTTTAAATGTTTTAAGAGTGTTTAGTGAAGTACTAACCCCCTTTTTTTTGAAAGTGCAAAGAATGATATCTATATTTTTTGAAGGTGCAAAATGCAATATTTAATTAATATGTACGTATTTGAAAGTGTAAGTTACTGCAATATTCAAACTTTTCTTAAGCTTTCCTACTTCCATTTTAAAAATTTTAAAATATGTTACTGTTGCTGTTTAATTATTGGCAAAAATTGGAACATTTGCAATTTTTTTCGAGTTTAAAATACGGCATTTACATCTTTTTGAAAGTTAAAAATATTGTACTTTTAAAAATTGCAAATTATAACAGTTTCAATTTTTGGAGAGTTCAAAATACAGCATTTACATCTTTTTGAAAGTTAAAAATATTGTACTTTTAAAAATTGCAAATTGGAACAGTTACAATTTTTTGCGAGTTCAGAATATAGCATTTAAGTCTTTTTGAAAGTTGAAAATATAGTATTTAAAACTGTTTTAAAAGTGCAAAATGGAACAAATGCATTTGTTTGCTGGTTCAAAATGCAGTATTTACACTGGCATTTAAAAAAAATATATAAATATGCAACCCTCACTATTTTTGAAAATTCAAAATCCAATATTTAAAGGTAAACCTTCTGCGTTTTGATTTCTACCTATTCACATAATTTGGAACAACAATTTAGCAATTCTTGTTCAAATAATTTGTGTTATATTTATTCTTCAATCCCCAACAATGCTATGGTACATAAGGAAATAGACAGGCAGTTTCTATCATATTTTCACAGTGTAGCCACAGCCACGACGACGACGGTAGTCAGAGAGCGGAATTTTATAATTATGTAGAAGTATAGAAGCATAACAACATGACTTGGATTATTTCGGCTGTATTCTGCTGGCAAGACTGTGTAGCAGCAGTAGTTTTTGGCTTTGTAGTAGTGTATAGTGTAGTGTAGTGAGACTGAACACGCAAAGGAACTTTGTGTACAGGGTATGTGTGAGTATGTCATGTCATGTAATGTAATGTAGAGAGAGGAGGAGAAGGGAATGAAAGTGGAGCCAAGTAATCACGGCATGGATGGCTGACTACGTTTGGAAAGTAAATCAGATCTCGTATAGAATTGTTAGATGTACTTCCTTTTCACTCACCTTTCCTTTTCTCCATCGTTCAATCATCCACACCTTGTTTATTTTCTCGGAATAGGATACATACACAAAAAAAATCCTACAACAACTACAACAAAAAAAACCATTAGCACTAAGCTAAATCTACTACTCCTACTCATCCTAAATGCTAATATGATAGCTATATAAGCAAGAGGCGTATATGTATCTTCTTCATGTAGGTTAGGTATATAGTCAAATACTTATATTGCACGAAAGACGAAATGTAATGCAAACTTTTCATTTTTTTATGGCTCCCATTCCCCATTTAAATTAAAAGTGTTTTTTTGGGCTTTATCTACATTCTACTATTCTACATTCTACTCTACTGTATCTCTCTCCCTCTTTAGCCCTCCTATTCTAATCTATTGTAAATTTGTAAGTATAATAAAATGGTAAAAATTCGGCCATGAACCAAGCTAAACGCACTTTAAAGCTTTTTTCACGCTCTAAAAATTCCCTCATTTATTTAGCATTACCCTCCTTCTTTTCCTCCTTGACAGCGTTACAAAGGAAGAAAGAAAGTTAGTACAAGGATTTAACATAATAAATATTAATACATACATTTTTTATACTGTGCCTTATATAATAATAATATTATTGTAGGTGCATTTCCTATTACAATAAATATTAATACAAAATAAGTGACAATGACAACGCTCAACGTGACTTGACGAAAATTGACGCTATACTTATCGTTAAAAGATTAGCAAATTAATGTTGTAACTGTATACATAGTGCTACTTATTTCTTTCATACAAATTCCCTACATATTCAATAGTATTAACACTAGTACTAGTATGACAAACACTACATAAGGTTATTCCTGACCCTAAGTACAAAGTATATTCATTATATCTGTTTTATCAGTCATTATTAATGATGCTAAAATTTAGTTATTGTGTTACATTGCCTAGAGCTCGTAATTTGTTATATCCTATGGACATGAATAATGTATTTTGATATTGATATTACAGCTGACTGTCAAATTTCCTTTACACCGGGTACACACAATATGCAATAATGGCGTCGCTGAAGAAGGAAAACACGTCATAAGGTATTATTACTATAACATTTTGAAAGGTGACTACTGGGATACAAAAACCTTGCATATAGTTATTAGATCCCTATATACTACTTTCAAAAAGGTCAAAAATATACACTAATTTACAGTTTGAAAAATTTTTAACTTTCATATTTCTTACTTTCAAAAACGTCCAAAAAAACATAAATTTTTAAACACAATCAAAATCAGTCTTGTATCAACATTGTTACCGTTGCTAATTAAATTCCATCTCAAATTACACCAGAGCTAGAGTACTCGTGAGTTTAAAAAAATTATTTAGCATTAAAATCCATGGCAAATGGCTTGTTTTCATTCTTCAACAACGCTCTGGAACCTACTGCAACACATAATTTATTGTAATTAATATATTGATGTATACCACAATGATATGAGAAAGCCTCGTACGAGTTAAATGCTGCTTTGTTTCAGAAGCTCAGACTCAGAAGTACTGAGAGAGTAAGTAGCTACATACATATAGATCATGGATAGAAATTAATTAAATAAAACACCATATAGAAAGTAATAGGAAATTAGTTATAGATACTTAACACATAGCCATGGGTGTCTCTGACTGGGACACTCATGCTGAATAATGGAAAGTCTCACATAGTCTTCTATACAGACAGAAACATTCAAGTCTCTCTGCTTTGTAAATGTGTGACTTAATTTGATTAAAATCTCGAGATGGAGTCTGAGAGTACTGCACTGCGATGATGATATTCTGTAAACTGTAAATCGTGAATCTGTAATCGTAATCCTGTCGTCGTCGTCCTACTCTCCCCTCTCCCTAAAATTCTCTCTCCTCTCAATTTCAATCCTGATCAATATCATTATCCCTCATGTCCCTTTCCTTGTGTTTAGAGTGCGACTTTGACTTTGAGCCATCCCTTTGATCTGAATCTGCAAAACTAACTCTTCTTTGACGACTCTGTCGATTCTCTTCCTCCTCTTTCTCTTGCTCCTCTTCGTACTCTTCCTGCTGCTGTTGCTCATGACGACTCTGCTCCGCTTCTATATCATGGTGGTGATCTTGGCCCTTCTCGTCTTCGTTCTCGTCTTCATCATCTTGTCCTCCGCTCGGAGCCGAAAACCCGAAGCCCTGTTCGCTACTACTACTACTACTCTGCTGGACTTGGAGGATGTAGCCCGGGACGAAGGGGACACCGGTGCGTTTGACAGTGTGCTGATATTTAAAATATGTGTGCCCAAAGAATGAGAGGAGCGTCGCCTCCTCATAGAAGATTCGAGACGCAAAGAATTTCCAGGAGGCGAGTGTGTACGCCACTGTACAGAATGGGTTCATGAGGACCAACTGGTTGGAAACAAAAATTAGAAAATAATATTACATATATATATACAGATTCAGAATTGAGACAGACAGACAGACAGACAGACATCTCCCTCCCTCGTCCTCTGGTCCTGGTCTTACTAGTCGTTTTTCTACATCAATCACTCTCTAGATTCTAGACAACTTTCAGATTTCAGCAGATTACTACTTCAAAGGGGGAAATGTAAAATGTATAAAACTATCAATTTATACATTTTTCAAAAAATACTCAAATTCATCATACACATGTCAATTTTGGATCATGTACAAAAAAAAGTTTTTTGAGCGTTTAAAACTGTAAATTAAAAAATGAAACCCAATCTGAAAAGTGATTCCATTCCAAAGCTGAAGCTCCGGGATACGCAAGTTTTTGCGCTTACTAAGATTATAAGTTTTCGTTGGCTCAGAAATACGAGCTATATGCCATGTAACTTGCTACGTGTACAAATGAAAAAGACAGAATTTGAATTTATGCTCGACTTCTATGCTTCTAATGTATCTAGCTAAGTACATGAGCTATAGTTATTTCAAACTGCTAAAATTCATAGAATTGGAAAAATTAAAAATTTTACTGTTAGAATAAGAAATCATTGCTTGTTTTAAGGTATATAAAAAATTACAGTAGAATATTTTGAACTTTTCTTGACCCTTGACCTTGGTATGGAACCGGTATCGGCACTCACACATATTTTACTGTCAAATGTTGAATTCTCTAGACTTAAAAAAATCGAATTGCGCACCAATTCATACCGAATACGTCTTCGTTAAACAAAAAATCCCCAAGACAAACTGACCGTTTTCTCAAAGTCTTCTCAAACTTGTGTTCCCCACAGGAAGGTCATGGGCCTCGAGAAATCGGGAAGCTAATCGTAAGTGGACAGGTACTTGTGTGTGAGAAGAAAAGTGAGTGTCAGTTAAGTTGGAGTTGTAGCAGTTGTAAGTTAAGTCTTCCGGGGAAACGAAAATGAAATAAACGGGAAGGGAAGTCCAAAAAAAAACTTAAGTTTTAAAAGTTTATAAGCAAGTTTAACATCTTTTCAAAGTTTGATATACATAATGCACTGCACTAGTCAAGGTACACTACCTACCAATGAAACGTTTGCAAACCACCTATGCTTATCTATGAATTTAAACTATACTCTGAGTGAGTGTACGACGACCAACTACAAATATCTACAGATACAAACACGTTATATGCACAAATATCTGTAGATCTCAATTTGTTCGATTTCCATTCCATCCATATAATGAACACATATACACATAGCTACACACATATAGTGAAATTTGGCTGCTGCTATTACTTTGTACCTACATAACGGACGTTACCTAACTAACCTAAGATACATCTTACCTACGGCTACGGCCTACGGATATCCAGAGTTTCAGAGTTATAATTAGATTTGCCGATACAAGGAAAACCTATTATTATTATTATAAATTATTATTACCATCCAGTCTACATACCGGGCACTCGGGTATTTAACATTATGTGACATAATTTTAATTGGATTGAAGTTGACGTTGTTGAAAGTGAAGTTGATCTCAGGGAGATAAGATGATAGTGATAATAACCAAGTTAAACTCAAGGGCCAAGAGAGACGCTGCTAACGTAGAAAAAAAAGGCATAAGAATATAGAAAAAAGAAGGGAATAAAAAAAAAAAGAAGGAAAGATTCGTCTTGGTCTTGGTTTAAGTTACTATAAGTTTTGAGAGTCGGCTTGATTTTGATAAAGTGTATGTGCATGAGTTGAGCTGGATAAAATCAAGTGAGAATCTCTTGTTACGGGTCTGGGGTGAAAATGAGATTTTTTATTTTCCCTCTCTCTCTCTTTCAGCAGAACAGGAGAACTGATGGCTTGTTGGTACATTGTACTATGGATTCTAACGGATAGGATATTCGTCTATCCGATCCGATACTTTTCGGATCCGAAGTAAACCGGAGAAAAAAACATTTATCCGATCCGATCCGAACTACGTTCGGATCGGATATCTGGCCAACCGATCCGTCATAAAATTTATCCGTATCCGATCCGATCCGATGTTCGGATATCCGACCTTATCCGACCCTATCCTTATTATATGGAGAGATGAATTAAATTAATAATAATTAAAAAAAAATAAAGCTTAATTTTTGAAATAGTTTTCTTGACTTTTAGATGGATTTGGAAAAATTAGAAATAATTAAGTAGCAAAAATTTCATTTACCTTTCCACTATATAGTGCTTACTAACTGCAACATTTTAACTTCGGATTTATTACAATGCTACATTTTTTGTCAAAAATAAATTAGCCGATATTACAATGATTGTAATAATTATTTTATCACTCAAGAATGCAAAATAATGTAGACTTTTTATTGTTAGCATTAAATTATTCGATTCAGAATTACTTCAACGAAACCTGCCTCTACGTTGCATGTAAACAATTTTAACCAACTATAATAAAACACGCAAATTGTCGTTGCCTGATTTCACAGTTCACAGCAAGAAAAGTAGTAAAATGTCGTTTTCTATTGTTTTTGTCTTATGTGATAACCTGACCAATGATTTTACAATGCGACATTATTGATTTTTTGGACTTCGGATATCCGCGGATATCCGTTTCAATATCCGTTCGGAAATCTGTACATCCGATCCGATCAATTTCCATAAACGGATCGGATTGTGGGCTATCCGATCCGACCCATATCGGATACATAAGTCAACCGATCCGATCCGTTATCCGAATTATCCGAAATCCGATCCGAAATATCCGATCCGTTAGAACCCATACATTGTACTGTGCTACTCAAGCAGTTTAGTCTTGCACTATATAGGTCTATACAGTTCTAGAATTCAACAAAAAAAGAGAGATAGGCTGCCTATATGGAAGTACATACGTGTTAGTTGTACAGTGAACGAAGCCGAGGATATGGTGTGGGATGAAGGATTTTGTTTGATAAAGGTTTAGCGGATTGAGAACGGATTGAGTTGAATTTGAAAAATATCAGTGTATGTGTACGCATATATGTATTGGGAGTAAAAGAGAGGCGGAAGCCGACCTGAGTGCCAATGGACCAAAAGAACCAGCCAGCATAAGATGGATGTCGACAGAGTGAGTAGACACCGTGGGTGACGAGCTTATGGCCCTCAACTCTCTTCTCTCGAACGAGGTGCGTAAAGTTACTCCAGGCCGTCAACATGGCACCTTTCCGCAGGAGCTCTCCCGCAATGCAGAAGAACAAGCCAATTTTCATTGGCCACTGCCAGGACTTGAGCCCTACACCATATAAAACATAAGAACATCAACATACTAGGTACATATATACACACACACACATATGTATGGACACTCACAATATTATATACTTTTGGTTATATACACACGCGTAGTGCGACTACATACTACGAACGACCCATACCCATGTAAAAGTCCAATGCCAAGCCCAGTAGCCCAGCACTTACACTCCTTCATACCCGGTCCGTGGCCGAGGGGTGGGAATCCACCGTCCTCGATAAGTCTAGTTTTCCTTTTGGTTGGCTTGACTGAACACGCCGGGGTAGCCGATCTTTCCTTTCCGATGGGAATAGAAAATAAGTTGATAGGCTTGGCTGAGGAGTTGGGTCTGAGCGGCGGAGTGAGCTACTAAGCGGGCTAGTGTGTACAATTACAGATATGCGGAAATGTTTACATCTCCAGTGGCATAGGTAATTGGCTTAAACGGAGTCTTGCGAGATTTCGGCTTCCCTGCGTACTTCGGTATAGTAAGCAACAAATTCGTTCGTCTCTCTCTCTACACTCTGAAGCTCAAGTACCAGCTATTTTCGAATACCGTCACACGTGATTGGAACTGTCGGTGGGTGACGGGACAGACAGTACCATTCTCAGCTGAGCATGAAGAACTCGGCTGGTTTGGATGTAATACTGTTTGTTTCGTTCCCTCCACTCAGTGGGAAAATGTTCTGACCATCTGGAGTAGTCCAGTATAATCTATGCTTCTCAAAATGGGCGGCCGTTACTTAGGCACCGAATACAATTTCTCTTAAATATAGTAAGACTGAGCACTGCATTATAGTGGTCCTGTGATTTCATCACTTGATCCACCCTGCAAGCTCATAGAGCAAATGAGTATGAGAAAACAGTGGACCATAGGCAATGCCTGAATGTCATAAGCTGTATAAATACTACATACTTACACTCCTTCATCCTTTACGCTTATTCGACTTCTACTTTCTACTCACGTTCTTTTATACGAGTCTTTCTCGGTACATTGTACATAGGCTAACCTCTCGCAAATCGGCAAATGTTTCTTCAACCCACACACACACACACACATGGACCCCTACAATATATTAACATGCCCAAGCCAATAGCCTCTGCTCTGTCTATATACCCACACCAGCACCATGATAAGGAGGATATCAGGGTACTTTCTACTGGTCCTCAAGTCAAGCAAAAATCTTGCTCTTTTATCTATCTATACTCGCACATCATATATGCACAATCCTTTCTCTGTCAATTTCATGCATATTTATGTGTACGCCAAATACGATAATTACATGCAAAGTATTCTATCTCGTAGAAAAAAAGTGCGTGTCTAATTAGTTCAGAATGACAGGGTAATCAGGATAGTATTAGATATGTTGCCTTGTATTTAGCAGCCTTTACTTCGATGTCGATACAATCAGAAATTTAAAATTTAACAGGTAGGTTAGATAATATATTATGTAGGTACAAGGTGACCCAATGAACTTTAATGATTTAAAATTTAAATCAAATTTCCAAACTTCAATCGATTTAAATACATTGCGTACTCAATGAAAGAGAAAGCGATGGAGATTTGAGAATTCTTGTATTGCTTCGTGGTGAGTGGAGGAAAAACCATAGACCATTGAAAAAACAAGGGATTTTGCAAGTAGGTAATTAAATGTCCAAAAATTAAAAAAATCCTTACGAAGGTCATTTATTTTGTTTTATTTACATCCCTATGCGAATCATGAATGGTTAAAACTGATTTTTCAAAAAATTTGAAAGTGTAAATAATTTATTTTTATCGGTTGACAATAATTGTGATGATTTGTATTAAAAATTTAAAGCATTCAAGTTCATTCAATTACCAGTTTTTTTCTGTGCCTACTACAATTGTGCATAAGACCTCTTTTAAAAACCTAACAACGCTATATTGTCATTGTATTTTTTTTAATACGCAGCTAATTCTACAAAAGGTGGAAATAGTACATTTTGAAATTTTAAATCTCTGCCTTGTTCAACAATATAAAATTCTGAAATGCACAAAAAACCTGAACTCATCTTTTTACAGATAATTGCATCCATAGAAACTGATGTAGCGTAGCGATCTTTGTGCCCAGGTATTGATACACACGAGTAGGAACTGCTCATGTACATACGAACATGCACATGCCATTATGACACAGCATCAGAGCTCAAGGCTCAAGTATGTGGGTAGGTATGGCCTATCCTATGCTATAGGTACCGTCAATGCGAAAAAAAGAAGAAAAGAAAGCTGTGCTGGCCAAGTCAAAGTCAGAGAGCGCGCCAGAGAGCGAGAGAGAGAGAGAGAAAGACAGCGGAGCAGAGCTTAAAACTTTTGTGCATTCCAACGTAACACATTATGGAATGTAGAAAATTATTTAAATTCCAATGTACAAGCCAGGAGAAGAAGAGCCTCTGATCTTCTTCCATTTTCCATGTAGGTAGGTACTTTCTCTGTCGGACTCTGTTTTCCACGGTAACGATCCCGACCGACTTGAGCGAAGGTTACGGTCTCTGCTCCGTCCTCTCAAGTCCGGTCCTCTCCATAATATTCTCTGATTTGAAATGCCTGTAGGTTATGCTATGTGCATAAGAGGCGCAAGTTGTTTGTATGTATCTGTGCGTCTGGCGCCTACACACTATAGTCTAAACAGCCTCTCCTCTCATATATATAGCATATCATATCAGTGCAGTGGCCTTTTCCACTTTTCCCTCTCTGCTCCTCGTCCTCTTCTGACTTATTTCTTTGTATTCTAAAATTCTAAATTGTACATTCTCCATTCTCCATCCCTGGCTTCGTCTCTCAAAGTGGAAAATCTAATTTGTAACAATTTGAAACGCATCATAAAACAATAGTTGGCAGTATTTTCAAGTCATAATCAGCTTTTCCTCTCCCAACCTCACCAAAACAAGTCAAGCATATTAAGTGATAGAGCAGCAAGAGCAATGGACCTTACCTACTTATACTACGTAGGTAGAACCTTATAGGTAGATATGCATAACACATAGCTATAATGCCTATTGACTTAAGCATGTATCTATATAGGAAGGCTAAATGGTACGTATGGTATGCAAACCGAGACCGGTACCGGTAGCGGACTTTATGTAGGTATAATGTATTTGGCCATACCATGATTACCATCCTGCATCCTTATATTACATCTTGCCCTTTTGTTTCCCGTATTGTGTCCTGCATTAACTTTATTTTGGCTCTGCCCCTCTGCCTGTCAAATGAAATCTGGAGCCCCTAGAATAAAAACTGGACAGAATTGAGCTTTGTTATATTCTATCGTTGTAACTATACTGGAAAAGTGGAAATTGCAAATGAATTATCATTCATATTCACGATTCAGAGTTGGCTTGATGAATTGACATGGAGATTTAATGGAAATGTAATGGAGGCTGTACCCTACTGACTGAAGATGCCCATGTCGAATTTCGATCTCTAGTATGACAATTTTGTTGAAAAAATAAAAGCAGAAAAAATCTCCTTTCATCTTTATCAGTGGAACAGTATCAGAGGTATATCAGTCATAGTGCACTGCTTTTAATTTGGTGGAAAATGAAAGATTGTACAATGTGTAAGTAGTCAGCATGTGGAATACATTCTTTAAAAAATGAAGCGCAATATGTAAAGATATGCACACAACATGCGCTATAGAGCTGAAATCCATTTCAAAATTTGCATAAATACATTTCCATTTTTCTTTCATATTTTCCTATATAGTTATTGTTATTGTTTTTCTCTGCTGGTGATGAATTCATATGGTAAATTAGAGCTGAAACGATGTCAAATAAAATAAAATTGTACGTTAAATGACGGAGGGGGAGGGGGGGGGGGAGGCAGAAGGAATGTTTAGTGACGGAAAGGGGGACAGGAGAAAAAAAACATACTTACATGGGAATGTGTAGGATTCGAGAGAATACTCGAGCCAGCTGGCAGCCGCCGCAATCCCGTACTCTTTACTGTGATTGAGGAGAAAAGAGTCGAGGGAGAGAGTTGATGGGCTGATCATGGATGTCACCAAGAATTCGGAGTAGTGGAAAAATGTTAATATGCTCAGGTACCTTCCAAATGGCTCGTCCACCCCTGTCCAGAGCAGGAGTTGGCCGAAGGAGAGGCCATAACCGAGGAGGTAGGCTCTGAGGAATACCTATGTCAAAAAAAATGCAGAATAAAAAGGAGAGAGGGTTATTAGACGACAATTTTTAAGGCATATGGGATATTGCAGTGTGTTTATTTTATTTTTGTTGCAGAATTGTGATGAGTTAATTTATATCTTTAAACATTTGTCCACTGAATGATATACAATGTTAATAATGCATTAACCCAGAAAGCGATTTTCGATTACAATCTTTTCAAAACCAAAAGGAAGCAAATTGAAAAAATTACTATTGTGGGGCAATAATTTTAGAATTTCAATGGAAGTAATGCTGAACGGCTGAACCATTTTTGGAACACAACACAATATCCTAATTTCCTAATTCACAATGTTTTTTAATTTAAAAAATCGTTTACGCATGTCACTTGTTTTTGAAAATACATAATTTACTAGTTTTTAGTGCTTTTGTGCTTTAATAAAAATATTTAAAGCTCCATATTTATATGTTTTTGAAAGGTGGAAAACATTCTAAATAGATGATTTTAACAGGTGAAGAATACTTTAATTTCATGTTTTTGAAAAATTTAAAATGTTTTAGTAACATGTTTTTTAAGGGGGATAAATATTATATTGACGTGTTTTTGAAAAAATTTGAAAATGTTCTAAAAAAGATTTTAGAAACTTGCAAAATATTCCGCATTTACATGTTTTTGAAAATTAAAAAAGTTTCCAATTGCTTTTTAACACTCCAGCTAAAAGTTATTTTTTCGGCATACACATTTTAAAGAAAATGCATTTTTTAAATGCTTCCTTTAAAATAAAATCGGGAACTAGAACAGAACTACAGAACGCAACAATTCAAAGGAAAAGAAGGATTTATATACCAAGTTTTGCATTTTGAGGACGCGCCGGGAATAGGCACATATAAAATTATATATGTAGATATATACTTCTGATTAATCAGGGGGATTAAGAGTGCGAGGAGAGTATTCGCTTGAATTTGTAATTAAAAAGGTGAAATAATGTACGGGAAATGAATACATTTACAATTTGAAAAGTCAATAAAAGTCAAAAACTTGAAAGTTGAGAGTATTCAAAAGTGGGGAGTAGAAAGTAAAGTAAGTGCATGAAAAGCATTTTAAAGAAAAGAGCTTAATTAATTTATGAGTTTCACACTTTCACTCAAGTCTCAAGTGAAAGTGGGTAAAAAGCCTGTGGGGGAAAGTTTGTACAAAGCATATATGTATAAGTACACATAGCGAACAGGATAGTAAAAGTAAAAACCGCATTCCCTCTCACATCTCGTCCACTTCCACTTGATGCTCCTCATACTAGCAATGCAAAACCATCTTACGGCAGCTTAGAATATTACACCCGCACTCTCATGATACGAACCTACCCGGACCCGGATTTACTTTTCCTTATTACAGATATATATAGCAAAGTAAAGACGCAATCATGTTCGTGTATACCTAAGTTTATGACTGAAACCATTTTCTTCGAAAATTCACTCGTTTAATGAGACGCATACAAAAACTAAAAACACAAAAACCAATAGAGGCTCGAAATTTTTATTAAACTCCACCTATTTATAATTTACACAATTTTACTTTTAATGAAACATTATGCCGACGTTCGTTCAATGTTGCAAAACATGCTATCTCCGTCATTCAAACTAGATATTAGCCGTGTAAAACGTGCTGTGCTGTTTACAGACCAGCGAAATTATAGTACTAACTAAGCGAATAATACGCAAATAACGGTTTTATAATCCGGTTAATTATATTTTCTTTAAAATGTAAAACATTTTCCGATGACGATTTTGAGAAATAAAAATGTCTGTTTTTGAAATGCCATAAATATTTTGGTTGTATAATTTTTCTGTTGTCTAAATGGTGCTAACTACATGTTTTCAATCGAACAAAATGCCCTAATTGCATTTTTTCAAAAGAACAAAGTTACTAATTACATTATATTTCTAAAAAGTTAAGGTTAATTTACACGTTTTTGAATAGATTTAAGTTCAACTACGTGTCTTCATGAAAATCAAAATGTGCTATGCACATTACCATTTTGCTTTACTAACACAGGCACTTTCATTAATTACTTAGTTTGAAAAAGTGTAAATATAATATTTCCTAATTTTTTAAAAATATATAATTTTTTGCTTACAAACGTTTCAACATACAAATTACAAACATTTACGAGAAACGTGTGTTAAAACATATATAAGGAAATACATAGAGGAAGTCTGTTTCTTCAACGATGGGTGAATATGAAAATTTTATGAAATGCAATCAGCACGTCCATGTACTATTGACATCAAAGTCATTTATATGCCTCATAGAATTTTATGAAGTCTCGTGGTGTGAAAATTTTATTAGGAAGCTAATGTGCATAAAAAAACATTAGTGCGAGTCCAATCTAATCAAAACCAAACACCCAGAGAGATGATGAAGGTAAATTTTATTTTCCCTTCAAATTCTGAGGCCAAGGCCTAAAGCCCAAGGTCCAATGAATACGTCTAACTTGTAGCTACATCTTGTACCACTGGCACAGCCTGGCAACTTGCAAATTTTGTGTATTTTTTTGAGTGGTATCACAATCACACAACCATTGCGTGTTAAAAAAAAGAAAATGTTGTGAAATGTGAAATTGATTTGAAATATATATGTAACATTTAACTGCTCGTTAGGGACACACAACATACATGTATAGTTGCTATATGCAGAATCCTACACTATATTTTGGGAATATTATCATGGCCTAAGATTTTATTTGTTTTTCAAAATGGACGTGCTGGGAACCCCCAGTCAGTTTTGCCAGTTTAAAATTTCCGGAGAGTAAAATAAATATTGGACATACTACTGACTGGATAGTGAATGTAACCTACCTACATTGTGTGTACCAGAAATAATACTATTGTAGCCAAAAATACGTTAGCACTTTCTTCCCCTATTTCCCGTTACAAAACTTGTCGTTAGCTATATAAATTGTAGTATAAAACAAAAAAAGTAAAAACGGGAACGAGATTTTATCTAGGTCGTTCGTATTCAGCTCAGTCATTGGAATGGTAATCTTATTTTATTGTCTCGTTGGATAAAAATGTAAATGAGAAACTCAGGATTGTAATTTGTAATTCGTGATTTTTATAAGAATTTCCTTTAATGACAGTCGCATAATTTTATGCACTCGGCGCCTCCATATAACTATCTATACGCTACGTATATGTAAGATTCTGAGTACTGCTCTTATTTCTTGGGTGTGGCCATGCCATAATATTTATATTCATATATATTATCGTTTAGTTTTTTTGGAGGGTTTTTGGCAGTTCTTCAGCAGTTATTTAAATTACACGTTATTATTTTAATGTTTTAAAGAGTCGCTAAAGTCGCATCTTTTGGCTACAGTTTACAATTCTAAAAGTCTAAAAATTAAAGCGTTTTTTAATTGATATAATTACACACAAGATTTGAGTAGTGTTTAAGTTTAAGGAATGCCATTTGTAGTGAACGTAAAGGTACAAATTATGTTCGATAATTAATGACTTGATTATTTAAAACTAAAATCTAATATTTTTAAAGCAGAGTTTTTCAGGGTATTAATATTGGTACTGGAAATAGTAGTGTTTGCGTTTGTGGAAATAGGTAAATAAGTTATAAATGTATCTACTACTTTCTTATCTTCGAAGGCAAGCAATACAATATTTTGTTTACAATTCGAAATAATATTAATCAATCAATAAATTTATTTATTTTTTAGCTACTTTATTTGCCAACGGTCTCACAAAAATTAGAATTATTTTAGTTTTCATATTCAAAAGGTGTCATTTAGTTTTATAAATTAAAATTTGCAAAGAAAACATAAAGCGCTACATTGGGTACGTGTTTAAATGCTGCAAATTTAATAATACTCGACATCACGGCGGTAGTTATTCCATTCCGTTTTAGTTTTGTAAATAGTTATTCTAATGTTAAATACTCTTGTCTTAATTTCTGTAACTATTTTGTACTATATTATTCGTTGATGGTTGAAAAGGGAATTCGCTTATAGACTACTCCACTATCAAATATCAAATATAAAAGTAAAGCTATAGAGGGCATTCTTGCTACCCGGGCATTTGCTATACCGACTCAAATCAAGGTCATTTGCTATCCATGGCCAAAGTAATAAATATTATGCATGTATGTTAAATACAATATTTCTACGACCAAAATAATATTAAATATATGCAAATCAGTGGCGGAGAATGAAACCCCAGGTGCTCACGTTTCTGAATTATCAGCAAATGTCACTGCTACAATAGCGTAATGAATTAAATAAATTGTTAACTTATTCTGTATCTTTAGAGACTATAGCTCCTACTAATTGTAACAAAAATTAAAGCTTTTTTGTAAGTGCCCTTTGTAGCAAATTTAAATGTATTATATTTTAAGCGTGTGTAGCAAATGTCCTATGAAGCCTAGATTTGATAGTGGGTAGCAAATGCCTGGGTAGCAAATGCCCGGATATCAATTGTTGTTTCATGAAAGCGAGTTTTCTTTCCGTTGGCCATTAGGAAACGTTGTCGTTCTAGTTTCTTACTGTCAATACTAAACTTAGGCAAAAATAAAAAAAGTAAAACTCAATATTGAGTAATAAAAGCAAAATCAAATTAAAACTGAGAATCCCAAATGTTATTCGGTCAAAAAGTATGTCAAAATTGAAAAAAAAACATCCAGGCAGTTGACACTTTAAAAGCTGAAAACCCCAATCGCTAAAGCCATAGATTTAGCAGGCAAACGGTTGAGGGTATTTATCTGTAATTTTAAAACTATGAAATATACAAATAGAAGCCAATGTTTTACAATTCACAGCTGTGAACACATTTTAATTTGCATAAAGAATGTTTCGACTGAAATAAGTTGATATAATGTGTAATGAATAATGATGAAGAATAAAAAACATAAGCGAATAATAATAATTGTAACAAACTTACATGTGACTCAATTCTCCACACTAATCTTCTATATTGGTAATAGAAAGCCGAAAAAACACATTGGCAGACAAGCCAGTGAAGTATACCACCAGCTATAAATGGAAAGAATTCCAATTTATTGGAAAATATTTGAAAAGTAAGAGTTGACAGTCCACCGAGGAATCCAATTATACTCGTTTTCCCTAGCTTGTGCATGATTGACTAATGACGATGACGATGAGAGTTGTACTACGCTCTGAATTTATTTACGATGATTTTCGTAAATTTTAAAAAGTTACAAACGGGATAATAATAGTGTCACCCGCTGACCCCCTTAGCATCTACAACTGTATATTCAAAGTTTGATGTTTTAACTTCAAACTTGTCTTCACGAAACAGTCAATTTACAGTTCACAGTCAAGGGAACTGCTGGCAAGGCGAACCACAAAACTACTTTACATATTATATACAGAATCGGCGATATCCTGTATTCTTAATGTTAAAGAATTTTTTAAAAATTCAGTTAGGACAAAAAAGACAACAGAAACAAATACCTATAGCACTTGCAAAGTCAAAAGTAATGCAAAGATTAATAGTCTCGACATGATTTGGATTCTAACACATAAAAATGTCTTTTTAAAGTTTTCCACACCATGATGTAAATAGTGCATGAAAATTAAAATTTTAATTTAAAATTCAGATTTAGATTTTTGAATTCGATTTTTACATTTAATTATTAAGTTTCTTCTTTGTTTTGGGGGAATTTCTGAGCTGAGAACTGAGAATTGCTCAACTTGTGCTAGTGCTTGTTGTGCTTGTGCTTAAAAGTAAAATTAATATTGCATTCCCCGCCTTTATTCAAGTGCTAAATGGCTAAAATAGACGCCGCTGAATTTCAAAACTTACTTCTCGACAATGCAAATTCTCTCTTCTCTCCTCGGTCGGCGGATCGGGCCCGGGCACGTTGTTATTTTGGTTTTCGGTAAAAAAGAATTTTATAGTGCTAAAAGTTAAAACGAAACTGGGGAATGTTAAGTCCGAAGTCCGAATAATTACTTAAAGTGATTGAAATTTTAAAGTTCTTAGAAAAATCGTTAATATATTGATAATTATTTGAATATTTGTTTAGAAAAGGATAATTTTATTATGTGAAGAATCTCAGTTTAACTGTCAGCTGAATACTTTGCTTAAGTATACTCACCAGTACTACTGGAGTACGCGTTTTTAATTTTTATTGGAATTTCATTGAACAAAGTAAAGATTTTAGAAATGGTTCATACTTTGCGTGTGGTCCTTGACAGCATGCTACTAAGTAAAAAATGTAGTCTGAATCTTCGCTCATGTATTCATTTATCTTCGATTTTTCAATTCGATACAAATGAAGAAAGCACCCCTAAGGTAAGCTTTTATATTTTTCGTATCGTAGCATTTGTAACATTTCTAGTAGCAAGAGATGTTACTTTCAACTTTATACTGGTATAGCATAATTAAAATTAAGTCAACTGTAGGGATTGAACTTGATGATGAACATAATACGTCATAGGAGTTTTTATTTTTACTTTTATTCTTCGTTTTTCAATAAAGTTATTAAGCATGTTCAGTTACAAGTATAACATCCAATGTTCCAACAATTAACTACAAATCACTAAAAATAATACAAGCTAGGCACTTTTAATTTTTAACGTTAGAAATTGGATGTGCTATTAGTTGTTTTAATTTTTAAGGTAGCCAGGGTCAATGAATGAGGCAATTTCAGCGAGTGTTGAATGTATTCCGTCATTTTTACTTTATTTTAAGTGCATAAATTATAGTTCAGTAACAGTGGGTTTATATTTAACGTGATGTTATTTACAGAGAAGTAGAGAATATAACAGCTTCTTAGACAGTTTAAGAATCCATGCTAAAGGAGGAACTGGAGGTGCTGGACTCCCCGCTCAAGGAGGAATGGGAGGGAATGGTGGGGACGTCGTAGCGGTCGGTTCTGCCAAGCCAAGTAATTTATTTGTTGATTATTCAGATATTTAAATATCGTCGCGATTTATTCAGTAGCTTTGAGTTCAATATAAAATTCAACAAAAGGATTTTATGCGTATAGTATGGCTGTTTTTATTAAATGTTTTACTATGTTGTATGAACATACTTTTTGGAATTTGTTTTCGTATAGAATTTTCATTGAAGATGGTTTTAAAAAGTTGTCCCAAAAAACGATACACAGCAGGACCAGGAATGAATTCAAAGTTTTTCTGCTTATTTGGTGAGAGGGGTAAAACAGTAACTATTACTGTTCCACTTGGAATATCTGTTGTTTCGGAGGCTGGTCATAAATTAGGTAAGTACAAGAAATTAGTATAAACTGTTGAAAAATCGCTGATGTAGGTAATAAAAATACTGAAATTATGGTGATAATATTAATACTAACAAAACTTAATGCAGGAGAAATAAATGAGCCTGGAGATAAAGTAGTAATAGCCCAAGGTGGCGACGGTGGATCTCCACACAATGGTTTTAGTGGTCAAGCTGGACAATCTCACTCAGTCACTCTGGACCTTAAATTAATTGCCGACGTTGGATTTGTTGGTTTTCCAAATGCTGGAAAATCTACACTGCTCCGAGCCATTGCGAGAGCTAAGCCCAGGATTGCATCTTATCCTTGTAAATTTTCTCATGAATATTTGTTGCACTAATTTTGAATTGGAAATTGACAAATGAACAATATAACAGCTCAATGTATTTTTTATTCCAGTTACAACTGTCAGGCCAAATATAGGCATAATTGAATATCACGATGAGCGAAGCATTTCACTTGCAGATTTACCAGGTTTAATTGAAGGGGCACATGCAAATATGGGCATGGGACACAAGTAAGATGCCTTTTTTAATTTGTACTTTATGCTCTAATCAAAACATGATACCTAAAAGTAAATGAAATCTAAACGTTAAAATCTGGTATTTAATTTTTTGAGTGCTACGCTGCTCTGTTACTCTTAAAAAGTTCACAGTACTTTATCCACAGTCTGTGCGTTTTTTTGAGAGTGCAAAGGACGATATTTACACTTCTAAAAGTACAAAACATACTGTTTTGACTTTTGGAACGGTAAAAATCGAAGAAAAATGCTGTAAAATGTGTACTTAAGGTGCAAAATGCACTATTTAAACTTTCAGCGAAATACAGAGTATTTCAGAAATAAATTATTGTATTGTATTCATAAATTAGCTAAAGTGTCACTACTAAACAGAATTAACAGCTCAGAAAATCTGATCATCCAGAC
Organism: Dicyrtomina minuta; assembly: GCA_949802685.1. NCBI lineage: Eukaryota > Metazoa > Arthropoda > Collembola > Symphypleona > Dicyrtomidae > Dicyrtomina > Dicyrtomina minuta. The sequence goes on from OX461810.1 coordinate 53,591,780, forward strand.
GATTCGAAACTCGCACATCCTAAATCAATCCTACCTGATGACAGCAAACTGCGTCTAGGATAAATAGTTATGTGCAGTATTCACTGTTAGTTTCACTCATTTTCAATTGCTACTAAGCTTTAATTTAGTAATACTCTAACAACAAAAAGATCAAAAATGTTACACCCTTAGGATTAAGCTATCTATTCTTTTGTTGTATCTATTTCTACTCTGGACCAATTGTGTCTGTCATTAAGAAAATAAATAAAAAAAAAAAACAAAATACATCAAAAATCATTAGGAATCTAGTAATTTCAACATGCCTTGTTTTCTTATTGGCCTTTCTAAAATAGCCAGAATTGTTTTTTTACTTTTACCTTGTCTTTAGATTTTTGAAGCACGTCGAGAGAACGAAATTACTTATGTTCGTCGTAGATCTTCATGGTTTTCAGCTAGGGCCTCGCTACAAGAAAAGATCAGCCTTAGAAACAATAGTTTTATTAAATAAAGAATTAGAACTGTACCAAGAAGATTTAACTTTAAAACCTGGTGAGTCATCCTATTTATTTGTTGTGATATACATTGTGAATTAATTTATCAGTTTCGATTTATTTCTATTTATTGTGACATTTTCCCTGTAATATGTTAGGTGCATGAGTTACGTATATATTCGTCTTCGAATCCTAATCGCTAATCGTTTCATATTTTGTTTCATTCCAGCTATGTTAGTTCTCAATAAAACGGATTTACCCGGATCATATTCAAAATATGAGAAAATACGTGATACACTATTTGATGAAAAACACTATCGTGACTATGTTGATACTCTGCCAGAAGAATTTAGACCAAATCATCTCATCAGGTAATTGATTAAATTAGACTACATAATACATACCTAAATTTAAATTCCTAATAATCTGCTGCCAATCAGCTATGCATATATGGATATAGCCTCCACTAGGCCTTTAGCCAAAACTTAGTATTCAAAGTGAAATGGAATCTTAAATGACCTACTTTTCTAACCAAACTCAAATTTCCAGATTTGATGACATAGTGCCGATATCAGCTGCCAAGGATCCATCATCTGTATTAATTTTGCAAGAAAAATTACGTAACAATATTGATGTCAATTATGAGATAGGAAGGATAGAGAGGAGCTCTGAGGGGCATTTGCAAGCTTTGCCATTGCCAACATACCTTAAATAGTTTAGAAATAATATTATAAAATGATAAACGTATGTAATATTTCCAATTATAGTCGTTATTTTGGATTTGTTTTGTCAATATTTAGTAGGAATATCAAGTCATTTTTATTCAAGTACAACAATGTTTTAATAAATTACAACAAATTACTCACATTGTATAATAATATAATAATAATTATCTTTTTTTTTGTAGATTATAGATCATATCTGTAATTTTGTTTCATATTAATATTACTCTATTTATTTTCGATTTTCAATAATTTTATTTCAGTTTCAATTTAATAATTATTGTATGAAGACGAAACCTTTATAATAATGTCAATATCAATTTCAGTATCATTCAAATTCGTACAGATAAAGTGGACAAAAGATGTAAAAACTTTGTAGATTGTAGAACACATTTAAATGTTTTCCAAAACGTTTTTAGTATTTTTTTTGTGTTTCCCTACCGCGAACATCAAACATGAATAGAAAAGTCTTGCTTCGGATTACTTTTCCCAGCTCGTATCATTGTTGACCTGTGTGAATGAAATAATTACAGACATGTTTACATCATCAGTTTTTAAAATGGAGTCATAGGAGGTGATAGGGGTTAGTGAGTTAGTTAGTAGTAGTAGTTAGTAGTAGGTATTATTTCTATATATATTACATAATCAGGGGTTCATGTCATTGCATTGTGTAAAAACAACAATTAAATATTTTGTGTCCTACATCTACGCTTTTTTACTTACTAAGTTTTACAATAATAATAATTACAATGTACAATAATAATTGGTAGTAGATACTTGTACATTACGCATAATATAGTACGTGCTTGCTAACCAAATCTACTGTTAATTTGTACGACAACAACACACTACAACGGTTTTTTTTTGTTAGATTTTAAAACTAGAGTCATTCCATTTTTTGTTTGTTGAAGTATAAGATTTTTTTTACATTAAGTAATTGTCTGAAAGGTTTTGTTCACACACACGTCATCTCGTCTGGAGCAGGAACAGAGTTACTCGCACTTGTAGTCATAGCGGATCATAGCTCTTGATACACTCAACAAAAAAAAATTAAATGCGCTACAAAAATTTTTAAGTATGTAGATTTTTTTGTTAGCATATTACAAATAGAAAACTTTTGGTATTATCCTTGTTTGTGGATTTCTTTTTGATTTGGTTTTTGTTTCGGCATTTTGTATTATTGGCTTTGGCATCGATTAGTTGTATTATTATATATTTACAAGAAGTACTTTGTAAATATAAAAAGGAGTTGGCCTTGGTGCTATTTAAGCAATCTGATGATTATTGTTATTGTTTTACAAAAATTTTCAACTACAAAAAACTCAAAGCTTTTAAAACTCAAACTATACAGCAGTATATAAGGTATATAAAGAGATAGAGAGAGAAATAGAGAGAGAGAGGAAGCTTCACACACGGGGACTTTGACATTATGCTAAAATAAAGATGAATTTTCAATTTTGAAAAGAAAATTAAAAGTCAAACCACACATGACAGTAATGTTTATAAAATTTGAAAATAATAATATTAGTAGAGGCGAAGAAAACAACACATTAGGAATTATTCCACCTTGGCGAATTAGATTGTTCCATCAGACTCTTTTTTCTCCGATGACCTGTGGACGAATCTCCACGACTTCTATGATGACCTCGTCGCTTGGCCGGAAGTGGAGAGTTCTCGGCTGACTCTGTACTCGAATCTCCGCCTCCTTTTTGAATATCTATAGTCAGCAAGAAAATTACAGGATTCACCAATATTAAATTTCATGTCACAAATTAACCAACCACAACCACAGGTATTATAATTTAATATACTTGATTATTTGTACTATATAGAAATTACCTCGACGGTTTTTAAATCTAATAGGAACGGGCTTTCTACTGTCATCTTCATCAGAGTCCGACGGCGGCTCATCCCGTAGTTTCCCCTTTCGTCGGAGAGAGTACCCATCAAATGATGTTTCTTGATGATCATAAGCACTTCCCAAAGGCAACGTTTGTTGATTGGAAATGCAAGATATTTCTGCCAAAAACAATTTGAAATCAATTCCCCCCAAAAAAATTAAATTCAAAGTTCAAATTAATAACATTATACGCCATACCGTGCACCCTCATGATCAGTGTCGTCCATGTCGTTAAATAACCAAATATTGTTCTGATTTACAGTTAAGAATAGCAATTTATGTCAAAAGCCGATCGAATTCTATGTAGTATACTATATTATGGGACAAACCTAGATTAAAAACATCCGAGTTACTTCCATGTAGACTTGGAATGGGATGTTGAGAATAGCGATGAAAATCTTTTTTGGACGCTCCAACTACCCCGCCAACACCGAAAATCCCACCCACCCCGCCCACTTTCCTCGTCTCAGGCATTTGACAGTAGTATGAATTACCCACATGATTAAAATTCTTGATTTGATTCCCAGAAGAAGTCTCTAGACAAAGACTGGAATTATTAGGGAGTGGGATTATTGGATGATTATTGACGAGGGGTAAGGGGAGCGGTAAGGGTGGATGACCTGGACCGCCTGAGCCCGGTCCATGCATGCTGAACGTGGCATATGGACAGATTTCATAGTAAGTCTCCCCGCCTCCACCATTTCCTGAAAAGAAAAAAAATGGGGGAAATTTCACCAACAACACCAACAACAACATTACGACTACCTACTACATTACACTTTACACTCTACTACATTTTACATTACTGAGATAACGACGGAAACGGAACACGCGGACAACGTAAGCGTCGTTAATTTTTACTTTTACTTTCACTCTGGTTCTGGTAGTTGCGGTTGCTATACGCATGCACATAGTATATACAGATTGCATGAGATGAGAAAGCATATAGGCACATCTCATACAATATGAATGACAGGGCGAGTTCCCCATTGGCCATTATAGTAGACTTTAACACTACAGATATGGACACTTGAGCAGAGCCGAAGAGAGCCCACGCTTCCCCCCTCAATATTTATGGCTAATGTGCCCGCCTCCACATAAACTCAACCTCCGTCGTGTCCCGCATTATTCAGCATAAAAAATGATGCGACATTTCTTTAATATCCACAGAAGATATGCACCCTCGCCACCCATTCCGAAGGCGATGAACAACCCACTCGCTTTAAAAGACCTGCAAAGGCCAGTCCTTCTCTACTCTGTTTAATGGCTATCTGCACGCATCAACTTTAAAAATTCAGGCTCAAAGTTAAAATTTTTGAAAAACATGAATCCCGATGCAGTTACTACTACCACTACTAACAACAAAACGGGTTTCATTTCGGTAGTTCTAGTTGCACTATACAGGGAGTAATGAAAAAATTTGTAAGCTGAGCCTCTCACTTGATAACTGTAAAATATCATGCGGATTTAAATAATGCTTCAGATTTTGATTTTATATACTACTATATCCATTGCCACTACGTTGAATAAACCCACGAATTACGCTTTGCGTTTTTTTCATGTAAGGTTTGTGGCAAATATTATGGTTCTAATTAAATATTAAATTCAAATTCAAATCAAACCTTGCTCTTCCTCCGCCTGATTCACAAAAGGTTCCAGTTTCCTTTGAGGTGTAGCAAAATAAACTTGATTATTAGCAGCAGACGGGAGTTGTGAGCCATCGTCACTCTCACTACACGGACGCATCACAGTCCCATAGAATTCTGTCAAGGAACTTTTACTCTTATTGTGACTCGCTGCTCTGTAGCCCATGTATCGTCTGGCAAAAAAACAATGACCAGTAATGAAATTATAGTGTAATTTCTATTTAAATTTTACAAGACTAAATCTAACTACCACTATATACCGCATTACTCTCAATACTGATCGATTTAATGAAAACATAAAATAATGAAAATGTATTGAATATTTTAGAATACACTACACGTAGTATTAATGTACATTGATTTTTATTGCGCAAAATTACCTTCGCTGAATAACGACGCCGAGACATACAATCATGGCGAGCGTGCAAATAATACCGGAAATGATGGGGACCACAACATGAAGATCCCACGAACTACTCGTCTCCCCATCCCGGCCATCTTGGCCCAAGAAATTCGAGATGTCATTTTGAAATGGATCATTAACTCCATTCTTAATTCCATTCCATGTCTGCGTTGCTTTATCTACAATGACAATTTTGAACCATGTCAAAAAAAAACAAATTTAATTAAAAACTTTCATTTTGTAATAGCTGTCAACTCACGAATGACAGCTTCATACAGAGATACGCTAGAAGCTTGATTTATCATATTTTGGATTTAAGAATACTGAAAACTATAACATGCCCTGCATATATATTATGCCGTATAGATATATCTTCTTGAACAGCCTATTTCGCGAAATTTGCTACATGTGTAGTACCGTTACCATTTACGGTGACGGTAGTTTACTTCTCTGATTAGTTATGTGTGGTGTCTCTCTCTCTCTCTCTAAAAAAAGCGTCTTTCTCGTGTGTAAGTCATGCTTAATTATTTATTGGAAGTGTGGCCGTATATATAGCGAGTAGTTTAAATGAACGTGTTCTCACTTTCATGAGGATCCGACGAGTCAAACGTGAAACCAGCTGTTTGCTTCCCAACCCAATTCTCACCCACCACACGAACTTCATAACGGCTACTCGACTTCAGATTTGACACCAAGTACTCCGTCTACATCAGGCCATCCACATCAAACACACTCAATTACACATACATAATTATTTATTTCCCATCTTTTTTCATCCAAAAATCCAAACATGGCCAACACTACGTATATACATACACTCAAAACTTATTAGTTCAATTTACTACAGATATACATACTTATAATGATTTTAAATTAAATTATATTTCCTTCACTTTTGTCAGCGAAGAAATTACATTGTTGCGTTTTATATTTTCGCCACTCATTGTGCAACATTATTTTACAAAACATTTTAGATTTTTTTATTTTAGCTATGCAAAAAAAAATATGGTATAAAAAATATACATGGCGCACATTACAGTGAATGCCATTGTCTGGAAAATGAAGATTGTGTTTTTAGTACGAGACCCAAACAAAATAATGCGCCCATGTTGTAAAATTGTATACGCAATATTCCATCTACCTTCCTGTGCTTCTAGCTGACATTGACGCGCCCGGCGCCGTCCTTTAAAATACTAACAACTATTTATGCAATATAGTATATAGGTAGGTAAGTACTTTGAAGAAGAAAAAAAAAGACGTATCATTGGTGGAGCATGTCACTCCTGAATATCAATATCTGTCTAAGCTTTATAAATTTATATTTGAAATGAGGATAACTAAACGTGTAAAGAGAGTGTGTTCAGGGAAATCATAAAATTGGGAATACGACACATCTCACATGAATTTTTTAAAAGTTCCCTTTGGTATATTGGCATATTACATAGAAGAAGTATAGAAGAGCTCGTATATGCGAAGCATAATATTCCACCGTCATCTCATGACACTAGAAGTTTATACCTACCTAGGTACATATTATACGGACCCATTTGGTACTGACTGAGTGAGTACTGAAAGTGAAACACGTAGGATGTACTACGGAACTACGTACGTACATCTCCAATTTTCACTTGAGACTTATTGGCTCCATATCTCAGCGGCATAGACTTTCTCTTTACTTTCTTTATCGATACTGGAGTGTTAACTGCCGGCCGAGTGTATCTCTACTGTGTATACTACGTACGTAGGTAGGTACATGTATTTGATACAACCGAAGACATAAATAGTACACAAACAAATAAACATGGAGGCGTATATATTTCCCAACAACACGTTCCAGTTACCGTTACCGTTACCGTTACTATAGTGTTATATTATATACAATGTTATAGGCCTACCATATATGCAAATAGGACACTGAAACTCTGAAGAAAAAATAAAGCTGTCGCTTTTGGGGTCGATTTTGACATGGATATCGACATCAAAACGAAAATACTATGCATAAATCAAAATTTAAAATGTTTCTCTCCACTTTCCATTTTCGGATAAATTTGATTTGCTTTTACAAAAATAGAAAAAGAAGAAATCTTAAAACAAAAAAAATCTACTTATTCTTATTGGCAATTGGCACTGGAGATTCGAGAGTAGGTCATTGATTACCACAGACATTGGAAATTGGATGAACTATTTGTATAAAATATTGTCAATTCTGTTTCTGTTTTGATTTTTGTGATATAAAATGAAAGATACACACAAAAAAAATGAAGAATTTACATGAAGTGAGGACGTGTGAGAGAAATGGACGAGCTCCCAATGCCCCTCCGACTTCTCTCTCATCTCAATTGAGACGCCGAAGGCGGGGCAGTCTGTGTAAATCCATCGGGAGAAACGGAGGGCGGCAGCAGTGGAATTGAAACGAACTAAAACATCTTCTTGAGACATGTTTGGAAGACCTGTAATATACGTAGAATAAATTTTACAAATATTTACCGCTCAACTGGACGGCTAATTGAGCCTCTGTAATTAATCGGAGAAAAAACACGGGCATTTTACATTTTTAACTTTCGTTTTAAATGGACAATTTTGAAAACTAGTAGTGCAGTCTGTAGTGCAATTTAAATGTCTCCATACAGATCAATTTTTTTTAAGAGCTGTTAAAATTTTAAATGTGCGGCTACTACAGTAATTGGCCGTCTATTTGTTGAAGTATAAATCGCAATTACAATTTAAAAGTTTATGGATACGATAGAAAATTGTCTGTGAAGAACCAAAATGACCCATATCCAATTTAAGATAGAATCAAAATGAGTAATGTCATAAAAACAAAATGAGAAACATTCGTCAAATGTTAATTAAGAGTTTTTGAAAAATGGAAAATGTTCTATTTAAATGTTTTTAATAAGGTGCAAAATGTTCTAATTCCATGTTTTTGAAAAGGTGCAAAATGTTCTAATTCCATGTTTTGAAAAGGTGTAAAATGTTCTACAAATGCATTCAAGACATGTTTCAACAATTTTGTAGAAAGTGGATATTGTTTTCAGCTACAAATGGATATGGGTCATTTTGGTTCTTCACAGACGAATTGTAGGTAGGTAGGTACTACAATAATTCTCTAAATGACGGAAACTTGATTAACAATTTTAAAAATTACTTTTAATTTTGCACTACTACCTGTACTGTATATACCGCATAAAATATTTAAAAATCATAAAAATATTTTAATACCTTAAAACAAAAATGAAAATGAAAATAGTAAAACAAATGTGTACACAGACAGCATCTTGAAAACAGAGCAGAGGGACGATATGCCACATATCATAATTTTAGTAAACTAAGCTAATGCCGCAGGGGGAACAAAAAGTAAAGAAAAGTCAAAGTTAAAAAAGTAAAAAAAAAAAAGGCTCAAGTATAAAAAAAATTATGGAATGAAAAAAAAAATGTGTTGGTTGTAAAATTGAGGAGTGTTCTGCGTCTCCTATATGTCTCCTTCCTATATTCGTGGATCGTCCTCTCACCTTGGTTCAAAGTTGTGGCTTCGATGGGCTTTGTTTGGAAATAGTGTTGAATGCCGTCGTAGTAGCCGAGAAGAATTTGATAAGTGCTCCCACAAGTGAGATTGGTGAGAGTGTAAAAAGTCTCATCATCCTCAGGATAGATCGTCCTCCATCCACTCTCACTCTTCTCCCTCCATTTCAAGTACAAGTCTAGTAGAGACATACAGAATCGGGTTGAAGTCCCATACAGAATACATATTGGCTCACATTTCATATTAAGATTTCCCTACCACCTTAACCTTTTAGCTTTATATGCGGGGGGCCATCCATAAATGACAGTGTCAAACTTCCACCAGCTTTAAAATTGGAAGACCATCATTACAGGATTACTGATAGCTAATCTTTAAGTTCAAGATATCCCACCCCCCTTCTATACCCTTATTTTTCATGACGTCATCTATGCCCTACCCTCTCAGCTATGGAAGATAGGCAACCGGAAAGCAAGTAATTTTCCAAAGTTGTAATAGGCCTCAAAAGTGCAAGTTTGGAAATGGCCAGTTACTTACTATTACTACTTCCACTTCTACTTCTACTGCCCCCATACCATTGAAATTTAATCAAGTTCAACATTTTAAACAATTTTCTTACTTTTTTTCTTCGTCAAAACTGTAGACTAAACTGGGACCGTAACTGTAAACCATGTCCTTAAAAAAACTGCTACTATTCTGCTAATAACTATATAGCTATGTATATGTACCTACGTAGGTTTAGTTTTAGCCTGCTACCAGTGCAAAAATGTAGCCACCATAATGATAGCAGAATTTATAGAGAAATCTAGCTAGTGACCCCTCAAGGGTTGTTTGAGTCTATGGGTCATTTCCTCATTTTGAAAGTCTTTAATTATATCTAAGGGGCATTTAGGCTCTGACAATATCAGTTTTTCTTGGCCTGACTCGCTCTCGGTTTTACATACCGCCAAAATGCTGTTTTCCTATATAATTCTATAGCGAAAAATGCAGTTGTAAAATTGCAGGCAAAATAATTACACTATGTATACGGAACATATTATGTATATTTATGCCATTTTTCTTTTGCTGTCAGAATTGGAATTTTGAGACATCTGCAGACTGCATTTTTGTGAGTGTTTCTGAGTACCAATAAAGATACCGTATTTCTTTGAATAGCAGCCTAGCATCTATTAAAACGTAGACCTTACGGTAGGGCCGGACAAAGGAATTGCTTTTAGGCAGCAATTTTTTTCCATACAAAAACCACTATTTTGATTTTATTGATGGTTTTCTTGGGTAAAGCAAAATATTGTATTTACGTGTTTTAGAAAAGTGCAAAATGTCCTTTTTACTTGATTCAGAAAAGTGCAAAATTTTCTATTTACATGTTTTGAGAAAAGTGTATAATGTTTTATTTACATGTTTTGAGAAAAGTGGGAAAAATTTTATTTTCATGTTTTTGAAATGTACAAAAATTTTTATTTGAATGTTTTTAAAAAGTCAAAATATTTTTTTTTACATATTTTTGAAAACGCAAAATGTTACATTTACATGATTTTTGAAAATTCAGGCATCGGGGGCTTATCCGGCCCTGCCTTGCGGTAATGGTAATGGAGAAGACCCGCCAGCTTGCTTGTGTTTATCATGGCTATGGTATGGCGATTATTTGTTTCGTAAGATTTGGACCCTCGTTAGTATTAGGGGAAATACGGTAAATAAGGTAAAGTACATTATTGTAAAGTATGCATGAAATACTGCTTTATGTGTTCGCTCTGAATATATGTGTGTGTGCGTGAAATGTACTGGCTTCCTTATTTGCTAGTTCAATTTTTTTTATTTGTTCTGTTTTTTTCTCGTTTTTTGGACTGGGGATTGATTGAGATTGAAAGTATATAGATAGAAATGTACAGAATAAATGTCAAATAGAGACATACCTGTAGGTTTAAGGGAGACTTCACGGTACTCCCATTGAAGTGTGAGTTGATTATGCAATTTCTCTGTCACCAACAGGTGTGGAAGTGACGGTTGAGATCTCAGTTTTAAAGTGTACGTGATTGCATCCTTTCCGTAAATATTCTCCACCTGCACATGTAGGTAGATATAAAAGACGAATTTCGATTTCGTTTTCCATTTCGATTTCGAGTGTAATCCCACAACATCAACGTCAACACAAAAATGTAATGCTAATATTGAAATATATGTAGATGTATAAATATTCAATACATTCTTATACGTATACTTTTATCTGTGCTGTCATAATCCTAATAATAATTTTTACAAGAGCGATACGTATCGTCTGCGAAGAACCAAAATGACCCATATCCATTTTTAGCTAAAAACAATATTCACTATCTACAACAATATTGAAGCATGTCTAGAAAGCATTGAAATAGAATATGAAACTTTGAATTGAATTGAACTTTTAAAAATATGTAAACCGAACCTTTTACACTTTTCAAAAACATGTAAATAGAACATTTTACACTTTTCAAAAACATGTAAATAGAACATTTTACACTTTTCAAAAACATGTAAATAGAACATTTTACACTTTTCAAAAACATGTAAATAGAACATTTTACACTTTTCAAAAACATGTAAATAGAACATTTTACACTTTTCAAAAACATGTAAATAGAACATTTTACACTTTTCAAAAACATGTAAATAGAACATTTTACACTTTTCAAAAACATGTAAATAGAACATTTTACACTTTTCAAAAACATGTAAATAGAACATTTTACACTTTTCAAAAACATGTAAATAGAACATTTTACACTTTTCAAAAACATGTAAATAGAACATTTTACACTTTTCAAAAACATGTAAATAGAACATTTTACACTTTTCAAAAACATGTAAATAGAACATTTTACACTTTTCAAAAACATGTAAATAGAACATTTTACACTTTTCAAAAACATGTAAATAGAACATTTTACACTTTTCAAAAACTCGTAATCAACATTTCACGCATGTTTCTCATTTTGCTTTTATGACAGCTCATTTTGGTCATGCCTCAAATCGGATATGGGTAATTTTGGTTCTTCACAGACGATATATAGATATTATTTGAATTTAAGAATTCAGCAGTATGTCTACAAAACCATGTACGACGACATGAATAATTAATTTTAAAATTGAATTTTTATGCAGTCGGTTTCAATCAATTCATGAATTCATCTTATTTGGCAAAACTGACGAATAATTTTTTAAAGGTTTATAAATCAAACTGGCCGGGTTAGTTAAGTTACAAGGATAAACTGGTGTCCCTACCTACTTTATGTTAATCGGTGTAATAAATTGAGTAAATACTCAGAAACGTAATAATCGTAAATTGAGAAAAGGGAAAAAGGAACACAGAGCAGGTGATACGTACGTAACCCCATAGCGTTATTTCCACACATAAAAAAAATGCGAGCACAATAATGTAATGAGGGGAAAAGGGAAAGTAGTAAATAGTGCAGTTGAGACTCACATGACAAGTGTAATTGCCGACTTCAGCGGACGTTGTTGCAAAAATCTGTAAATTCCCATTTGGCATGACAGTCCATTTGGTGGAGTTGAGAGCGAGAGTTTTTAAACGAAATGTCCAAGTTCTTGTTGGGGCTGGAAGACCGACGGAGCCACATGAGAAAATTATTCCTTTCCCAGCCGGTAAGAAAACCTCTTGACCAAATGGAATTATTCGAGCTCCAACTGCACACAATAAGGAACGCAAGAACAGAGGACCAGTGTCAATGTACAGAGTCACAATCAAACGGAACGTATTAAGTACCAAACTTAATTATAGAATTATACACCACATGTCAGGAGAACAAATTGCCCAAAATATATATTGGACCGCTCTGCCGTCGCGCCGTCGTCATGGTTAATGAAGGAAAACAAACCTTACGTGGTTGTGGTACTAATCCTGAGCTAAATTCAAACCATACTATTTATCTCGGTTGGTGAGACTACAGATTTCTTGATCGTTTTGAACCATTGCAAACACGTGAAAGCGAACTCGTTACATTTTGCACTTTAAAAAATGTTTAAATATCATGTTTTGCAGTTCTAAAAAGCTAAAAATACTCCTTTTGCACTTTTAAAAAGTTAAAAATATGTACACTGTTTTGCACTTTTAAAAAGTTGGTAATATTTTACTGATGTATTTTTCAATTTTTAGAAGCTGTAAATATCACGTTTTGCACTTTCAAAAAGATGTAAATATTGCATTTTGCAGTTTTAGAATCTCTAGATATCACATTTATTGTAGTTTCAAAAATCTGAAAATATTACTTGTTTTCAAAATGGCTTAAAAATTTAAGTTGTACACTTCCTAGTTTTAAAAAGCTGCAAACATCCCGTTTTGCGTTTAGCACGTTGCATGTAAATCTCACATTTTGCAATTTTCAAAATTCTTAAGTATAGCACAACAAGCTACAGATAAAACTACAAAATATTTTACGGCTTCATAAAAGTTAAATACCACATTTAACACCGTTAATAAGCTACACAAATAGTGCATTTTGCAATTTTAAAAAGATTGTAAATATAACACTCGTACTTTCGTAAACATATCGAAACTGTATTTATAATTTCAAAAGCGTTTATAAAATGTCAATGTTGTTAGAAGGTAGAATTCCAATTCTCTATCTATCTAAATTACATAGAAACGTTCGAAAGCAAGTTTTGGTGTAAGCGACAGTCCCCAGTAACGTAAAAGTAATATGGCTTATTTTTCTTCTTCAGAAACGATGCGATGTAATTTAGAAACCAGTGCATTTTGGATTACAAGTTTGGAAGCGAAAATGAAAACGAAAAACGGCTGGACCTGGACACGCGGGCAGTAGGAAAAGTTTCTATCTTTCCTTTTTTTTTCTCTCTCTAGAAATTCTCATGAATATTCCTGAATTTCTATTTTGTGTGCATTAAGTAGTGCTTTGGATTTTGGATTGGATTGGATCGGAGTGGGTTGGAGTCTTGGAGGGTTGGACATTGGCATTGGCATATTCTAGTATACGTCTATACGTTGTGCTCGTGTGAGTGTCTCTCCATAAATTATCCGTCCGTATTGACCACTAAAAAATATATAAACCTTTTTTATTATTTACATGGGAATTCTTTTCTCACATCATCATAATATATCTCCCCACTAACAACTTTTTTTTATACCAACGAAAACTTCCAAAGTCCAATGTCCAATGTCCAATCCAATATACTGTCCAAAAATCCGAAAATCGACTAATGGTGATGGCATCCATATAGCCATGGCATCACTATTCAGTGTATAGTATACGCTCTTCGGAGATTCAAAATGGCGTACCAACTTTCTTTTAAAGTTAATTTATTAATGAAGTGATTTAAAGATTTATGTAGTCAAAATTGCAAGATACTCGATTAACAAAAATTCTATAGGATTTTGATTTAAAAAATTTTTTTAAAAATATTTTGTAAAAAACGCTTTACTATTGTTTCCTGTAGTTACTTTTGTGGAGCGTGCATAAATTACGTGATACAACTTAGTGGGAGGGCGAGGGGGGGTGATGGGTTCAATATGTCTATCCTTTTACATTTGCTTATGTACATACTAAAACAGGAGGGGGGGGGGAAGGGGTTCAAAATTTCCTATTTTTGTACCACGTAATTTATGCACGCACCCTTAGTAGTTCCCACATTCAAGTTTGTAGCTCATATAGTATAGTAATATATGTACCTACATACATATAGTTAGATTGAGACTGGGGAAAGAAAAAAAAGGCGAAAAGAGAAAATGTGATAAATTCATGAACTCTGTTAGAATCGTCATCCATTGGTTTTGCTTTCTCAGGGTTCATTTTCACTCCATAAGGAAAGTATCCAAAATCTAACCAAAATAGAAAGCCTGGGATGTTACCACTGTAACACTCACAATGACACTGACGTTGGTCACAAACAAAACTAAAGTTTTTCTTCTTTTTCTTCTTCCATTGGTGTAGTGTATTACACTGATATACATAGGGGGTGGTCGTGGTTATGTGGCTGTATAATATGGTATTGGTAGGAGGAGCAGTGTCTCGGTCAACAGCTTAAAGAAATTGATATGCAGATGCTATATACATAGACAAGGATCTTTGTCGAAACTTTCAAAGTTTTTCTTTCTTATTTCACAGAGAGAATTTCCTTTTTTCCCCTCGCCCAATTTCAGAGTCAGAGTCAGAAGAGCCGCATCTCCAACAAGGGAAAAAAAGGCTCAAGAAGTTTCATAAGAAATAAGAATTGAACCCATATTATATATACAGCTATTTTCTTAAGTTTTGTTTGTGTCTTTTATTTTTTTTTGGTGAAAAGCTCTGCTGTTATTTATTTACTTTTAGTCATACTTCATACTCTGCCCCATGCTCTGCTCCATGGAGCATTACTCTGTTATGTAATACACTCGTTTTCATTTTATGTTTTCGTTTAAGTTTCTTGGCTATAATATGTAGTTTCTGGTTCTGGTTTTTGATTCTGGTTTGGGGCCGACTATGAATGACGTCATGTATAAAGCAAGGGGTGTGTACTTAAAAAATAGCATATTTTGGAATTAGTAAATTGGGCTTTCTACATTTCTAAAAAAAGAGGTTAATTGTTTGTGCTTAAATTTTAAAATGTAATAATTTAAGAGTTTTTTGAATTTTTAAAATGTTTACAATTGTGTAATTTCCAATTTGAAATGTTATGAATTATGTGCATTTAAATATTTTTAAAAGTCTGAAAATATGCCTGCATCTGTTTTAAAAATATTTTTGCGTTTTTTTTTGCCTTTTTCAAAAACGTCAGAAATTTTTTAAATATCGTCTAAATTTAAGACTTGTGTATTTAAAAAACTAAAATTGAGTATTTGAACGTTTCAAAATGCTAAGCATTACAAAAAATTCTAAATTGTTCAGTATAATATTTTAAAACATCTATAAAATTCATCAGTATCGTACGTAAATTTTAACATGGCAGGGGAGGGGGTTTCAAAATTAATCTTAAATTCACTCCGACGTCATTTAGGGACATACCCTTTAACCAAGTTTACAACAACTACAGCTAAAAAGACCATACACTGATATAGGCTTTTGCTTTTAAACTTCTTATGCATGCGTATACATACCTCTGGTGGATGTGATTTGAATGGCAGAGGGCGAGGGTTCACCCTCCATTTGAGAGTTTTGTGAATTGACAGCTGTGATCCAAACTTCATGGGAGGCTTCTTCCCGCAACCCACGGAGCTCCCAACTGATCGCCTCGGTGACCCATGAACTCTCCCGCTTCCCCACATGAACTGTGTTCACTCGAACCTCCTTCACGCCACCGAACAAAACAGAACAATGGTCCGTCCAACCAACAACCAAACGGTCCACACACCGACACCGACACCGACATCGTCCAAACGAAATGTTGTTTGAATTTTTTTTTCAACCAAGAAGTTTTTTTGAGAGAGAAGACGCCAGATCCAGATCCAGGTTCAGCGCCAATGCCAGTTCCAGTTCCAGTTCCAGGGTTGAGTTGAAATTTAAGAATGTAAATCCCGATCCAGGAGACGAACACGGAGAATGGCAATAAATATCCAAAAGAGAGAGAAAGATACAGGGAAGTATATTTTATTAGTATATTTTATTCATCCAAATCTAAATCCAGCCCTGTACATTCTAAATCTAACATAAGAAGGCTTTCACACTTTCACCTATGTACATCCCACGTCTGTCCACACACGACATAGTTTAAGCGTCCCCGTCCCCTTAATCATTCTCTTATGTCAGACGAAGGCTATATAGGAAATTCTCCTATTTTTTTTACTACATGATTTTCTTTTTTACATGGGCTGACAAGGTTGACTGTACAGTGTAGACTGTGTGGGCTGTAGACTGTAGGTAGTCACACTGCACAGTCACGGTGGTGTGTAATAAATATTTAAAAATAAATTCTAAAACATTGCAGTAGAGTACAGCTATGAATTATTCATGAAATTGTTGCGTAGGCACCATAAGTTTCCTTGGTGAGGTAGAGTAGCAGACTTTGTATTGGATATTACCATACTGACCAACAAATGAAAATTTTCACTTTTATTTCTTATGTTGCATGTCGCATATAATGTGTTTTCACCTTTAAACTTTCTACTTTTTTTTGTGTGTATACATAAATTATTGGGATATGTAAGTCGGGATTTGGTGGAAGAGGCGCTTATATATTGTACTGGACTGACTATATAAGGGGTACATATATGATATTAGATTTGACACTTGGTGGGTTGCAGTGTGTAAATCATGGTTGAACACAATTGAAGGGGTAATACCAGAATCCATAAAACAAGAGATTTTGTTGATTTGCGCGATTGTGTGAGCAAAATCGAGAGAAAATTGTGTAAATTTGTACTACAAAACGTGCGTTATTCCATTTTTTAGAAATTTACTTTTTTTCCCAGCTAAATTCAATTTTTGAAAAACGTTTTGCCGAAATATTATACAAAGATTTTGAAGACGTAATTAGAACATTTTGCACCCTTTGAAAACTCGTACTAATTATAGCATTTTGAAATTTAAAAAAAAGTGAAGTTATAGAACGCTTTACACTTTTAAAAAATATGAAATTAGAAGGTTCTCTATATTTTCAAAACTTGTAACAGCAATATTTGACAATTTTAAAAAACATATAATTAAACTCTTCCACACTTTTCATAAACTTGTAATTTTACAATATTTTTCATTTTCAAAAAATGATCAATCAGATGATTTCGTAGTTTTTCAAACGGGCATTTTTTTCTTATGCAGAATTTTTTAAAAAGTAAAGAATTTAATAAAAAACTTTTTAACATTCTTGGATAGTTTAAAAAAATTTAAAAATATATTCGCTCTTGTATATATGTAGGTTGATGTGTAGATATGGCATTTTGCATTCTTTAGAAGTTACATCCGTCTATAGTGTTACCCCTTAAGCGATTATATATAAATTTTAATATGCTCATCCCCTTATAGATGTGCCAAAAAAGCCTATCAGAATGATGCAATCATGCAATAGAAAATAGAGAAAGTAATTCTATATATCGAGACGATGCGACGGAGACGGGGAGAAAGCGTTGAAGGGGAAGTAAGGGAATAAGTATGAATGGGATGCCTGTATGTACATAGATGTGAGAGTGAAAGCGTTGGAATTATTATTCTTACCCTCGTATCCACACTCCGCACGTAGACGTTGTACTTGGAGATAATTCCATTGGGGAATCTAGGTGGTAGCCAGGACACAATTAGTGAAGTTGATGTTGTCACTAAAACTTTAACGGCCTCAGGGGGGCTGGGAGCTGTTTCATTATCAAATAAAAAAATATCAACTGCCACCTTCCGTTTTTTCTATAACCATATAATAATATATATTATTATGACATATGTATATATCTGTGTGGGAGCGTCTCTGAAGAATTAAAACCAGCCATTCATTACTATAGGCAACATTAAGTAACACTTTATTTTAAGAAATACGGTCATCACGGGTTTGAGTCTTATATAATGCAACATGTTGTCTGTGAAGAAACAAAATGATCCACCTGCAGTTTAAGCTAGAATTAAAATGAACTATATGTCAAAAAATCACTAACTGATATACATGTGTAAAATATTAGTTACGAGGTTTTAAAAGGTGCAATATAATCTAATTTATTGTTGTTAAAAGGTATTTAAAATTTAAGGCAAGTTTTTAAAAAAGTGAAAAATGTTCTATTGACATGTTTTTGAAAATTTTTGAATATTCTTTTGGCACGATTTTTAAAAAATGCAAAATATTCTATTTAAATGTTTTAGAAAAGTGTAAAATATTCTATTTGTGCGATTTAAAAAAAAATGTAAAATATTATATTTATTTGTTTTTAAAAGGTGTAAAATATTCTATTTAAATGTTTTGAAATTCGTAAAATATTCTTTTTGCCGATTTAAAAAAAATGCAAAATATTCTATTTACATGTTTTAGAAAAGTGTAAAATATTCTCTTAAAATATTTAAAAAAAGTGCAAATGGATCCATTTACACGCTTTCAGGCCATGATATTTTACAGATTTTTAGATAGAGTATTTTGTTTTTAGTTATAAATGGAAATGGGTCAATTTGTTTCTTCACAGACGATATTTGTTTGTAAATTTGTTTAATTCCATAAGAAAGCGAAAATATTTTAGAAAATTTAAAAAAAGGCTGTCCTAGTCTTTTCGTTTTAAATTTAAAGTCTAGAAAAGCAATAGAATATTAAATACGCCTACAACCCATTGCTTTCTCTGCCCTTCCTCCTGTAAATACTCGCCAAGCGTTAAAAAGAGTTTAGTGTGACCACCAAACAAAACCCGAGGAGAACGAGAACTCATAAAAATGTACCTACTATTGATTAGACATTAGATTCTACTGTGGCTCTGTTCTACACTACATCACTACACTGTACCCTGTGACTTACCTTCAGGTGCAGTGTTACAGTAAATGGGGAGAGTTGACAAACCATTTCCTTTCCGGTTATAAGCTGAGATTCGGATTGAATAGTTTCCAAAGACGGAGAGACCACTAAAATTTGTCTCAGGATTCGTCGTTCGTTTCACTTCAGTCGTGGTGAACATGGGCCAGGGTGGAGTGGACGTGGCCCGGGAAATCAGATGGTAGTGAACCTTATAGCCCACGATGTGTCCATTTCGGGAATTGTGCGGTGGTGGTGACCAACGAAGTCGTAAACTCCGCCCTGACATCGCCACACATTTCACATCCGTAGGTGCTCCACTGGGAACTATACACAGGACATTTTTCTCAGCTTTAATAACATTCCTTTGTTTTCGTTTCAGGAGTCAACCCACACACAAACCTCATACAACAACAAAACACAACACAATCAACCCCGAGAAAATCACAAAAACCACAAAAACTAAACCAAAAGCGCACCTTTTCTTAACGTCTTAAAGGAAAAAAAACCAAAAAAACCAACGAGAAAAATACTTATTTTATCGACGGGCGAAGTTTTATAGAAAAACTAAAATAAAACTGAAGGGCTCAATACTGAAATGCTCTTGTACT
Source organism: Dicyrtomina minuta (assembly GCA_949802685.1). NCBI lineage: Eukaryota > Metazoa > Arthropoda > Collembola > Symphypleona > Dicyrtomidae > Dicyrtomina > Dicyrtomina minuta. Next base: position 53,611,447 of record OX461810.1, read on the forward strand.
AAAATTCAAACTGAGGACGTGACCACGTGACACGTTTTGTTTTGGTGTCCTGATTGGAATAAAAATAGAAGGAGACACCGGGTATAAAAGGAGAATAAAAAAAAGCGTAGCAAGTTTGAAATTCTATTTTATGTTAATTGCTCAGGAAAAAATTATTCCGATGTACGAATCTTCACAGGTAAAAGTAGAAATTCTTCCATGCTACTGTCCAAAAATGGCCATTTTATGAAATACCAGGGAATATTTTCTTTTGACCTACTACATTAAATTTAACCAGGGTCATTTATAACAATTTGTCAAGTTGTGACCTCCATTATTTTTAGTCTTTTTCTTTTTGAAAATTCTTGGGTTACATTACCTGCAACTTTGATAATTTTTAAACAATTACTGTTTTATGGGTCGTTTTGACTATTCCTGACCTAAAATACTGCTAAAACTGGTTAATTTTTGACTTTGGCCATTTTTGTCCTGGGTAATTTTCGAATTTATTTTGACTACGCTTTTGACTTTTTTACCCTTTTTCGTTTAACTTCAATTTTGGACAATTTTGATTTATACATTTATTTTGATTTAATAGGTAAATTTTTGCCATCTTCGGCCCTCATCATTTTTATCTTGGGTAATTTCTTACTACAATATAGCTATACTATTGGGCTGGATCATTTAACCCATTTTATACCTACGCATTTTATTTCACAATTCTTACCCATATATTTTTTGACCTTGGTGAGATTGACCTAACTTTGACCATTTCTGGTCGAAATTATTTTTGACAATTTTGAGCACTTCAATTTTGGCTTGATGCTTTACATTTTTTGGCAAATGTCGTTTTTGAACTTCTCTAGCCACAATAATAATGCTCATTTTTTGACCAACATAAATTTTGACATGGGTCATGCGCAGTAGAGCGGGCGGCTGTTGTAGAAAAAATTCAAAAATTATACTGCGTTTTTTTGCTGCATTATGAACGTAGTGCTTTGCATCTTATAGATATTTTGCTATTTGAAAGCCCTACGCTTGCAGTCAGTCTGACTTGTAAACGTATGTAGCTCCAGATATATTTTAAATTTAATGTAATTTGAAGCGTAAAAAAAATAGAAATAAGATTGACTGCTTTTGGGATGACCATGCCCAGAGAGTTTCCAGTTCCAATTGAGTGCCCACAGTGTATAAACATAAATTGTTGTTGGACGGTGGGAAGCTTAGTTGAGCTTGAGGAGAGCGGTTTAGTTTAGATGGGGATTCTGGATGAGGAGGAGGAGGAGAGTGCGACTGGCAATGCCATTGAGAGAAGACGAGGAGTTGAGGGATGCGATGCAAAGGAGCGTGTAAAAAGGAGTAAAGGAACGTAAAAGGAAAGTTGTTGGAGGAGGCTGGACAGGAAGTAATATTGGGGAAATAAGGAATCAACTTCAAGACCAGAAAGTCTCCTGCATAATATGTAAGTCTCTCGGTCTCTATCTCTCTCCTAACTTTGTATATCTGTAGTTGAAGTTCACGCATCAGCTATACGGCCCGTTGTCCGTACCTCCGTACATACTTATGGATGTCGACGAATTCAAACAAAATATAGACACACTCTTTCCTAAAATCAAAACACTCTATCTTACTTCCACTAAAAAAATCTCTTAACTGTTTATCAGAGAGATTCGAAATTTTAAATTGTAAATAAATTAAAACATTTAAGAATTAAAAGCCCTCATTTGACTAATTCTCAAAATTTTGCTATTATAAAACATTACTATCAAAGTAGCAAAAGTTATTCTGAAAAATACGCGGTTTTTCTCAGTTAAAACTAAGCATTAAAATGAAAACTAAATAATTTTACGATGCAAACCTAAAAAATTTTACGTTCTTAAAAGCATAGAAATTACACTATATTTGTAATTTTGAAAATAAAAAATGGCAAAACATATTTAATGTTTTATGTTTTCAAAAATACAAAATAAATTATTTTTACTTTTTAAAAAATAAGCAAAAATGGAATATTTCATGTTTTTCAAAATCATGTAAATAACGTTATTTAAATCCCAAGTTCAAATAAAACAAAAATCGACATTTATGCCATTTCCAAAATTGCAAAATACGCTACTTTTTAGCTTGAAAATAATAGGTCAAAAAACATATTTAACGTTTTTAAAAAAATACAAAAATTCACTGGTTTTTGGTTTAAACAAAAAAATGTGTGATATCTGAACTCTGTTTTTAAAGTTAAATAGTTAAAACAAAATATTTTCTAGATTATTAAATTGAAAAACATGATATTTATAGTCACTAATGACTGTTGAACTCGTGTAAAAAAATTAATCTGTGTAAATCTTTATAAACACCGTCTGTTTCTTTTAGGGACGGCAAACGCTTCTTTTTCTTAACTATATAATGATTCTTGTTTTTAAATTTACTAAAACTCATAATTTTTTTCTCGAAAATGTTCTAATATTTCTCATAAATGTGTAGGCATGGGTGCTTAATACATAATAGACTGTTTTGTTTTGAGAAGTAAACTAAAAATCTAGAAAGTGTCCAGTATGAATTCTTCTTCGACATCCAAAGCCCAGAGACCCAGTAAATATAATGGACGTGGTAGAGTTTGAAGTATAAAAATGAGGAGAGAGAGAGAGCGAGAGGAAGGGAGTAAATTGAGTCCACCTACCACCCTCCGAAGTGAGCACAATGATCCGTGGTGATGCGGGTCCTGAGCCGATTCGATTGAATGCTTGGATGGTCACTTCATAGCGAGTAAATGGATGGAGTTTCCGGAAAACGACAAGACGAGCCTCGGACTCTTTCTGTGTCCATCCTCTCCAATCATGATTATGACCTTCTGGCCCCCCCGAAGAACTCCCGCCCCCACCCCCACCGCTCCCGCTACTCGACTCCCGCAAACTTATCTGATAGCCCAGGATTTTACCGTTCATGTGCACTTCCAGTGGAGCCTGTAGGATTTCAAAGACGTTACCGTTACCGTTCCCCAACCCGTTCCCGTCCCCATTCCGGATCCAATTCAGCAAGACAATGAGGAAAGAGACAAGAAATGGGAAAAGAAGACAGAAAAAAAAGACAAAAAATTTAACAGAATGACAACGTCATGAAACAAAATCACATATATAGAATTCAATGTTATGTTTTACAATAAAATTTCAATCTCATTTTCTTGTACGATGACTATATATACGATCATTATTACTCATATACTGATACATCTTACAAAGCCAGGCCAAGTAAAATTCTGTAGAACAGAAGGGACCCAAAGCTGAGAGACAAAAAAAACAACTTATGGCCGTCGGCAGTTCGCTCAAGACTGGTACTCGATCTTAAGCTCGTACTCTTGTACCATGTAATATTGTACAGTAATAATCTATAGCATTGGCCTATAGAATCTAGAAGAGGAAATATCAGCTATGCATTCTTGTTCCTTGAAATATTGGAACAAATTAATTGACTGAAGAATTTAAAGAAAAAGCGCGCACAAAAATATTGTTGATTAACATGTTCATGAAAGCATGTAAATAGAGCCTTGTGCATTTTTCAAAAAAACAAGTAAATAGAATATTTGCAATTTTAAAAAACCATGTAAATAGAACATTTTTGTTTTTTTCAAAACCGCTTAAATTGGACATTTTGAAATTTTCAAAAATATGTAAATAGAACATATTGCACTTTCAAAAAACACGCAAATTGGACATTTTGACCTTTTCAAAAAATTTAGTAGTTCAAAATTTTAAAAAATATTCAAGCTTTTAAAAACACACATGGTAAAAAAATGGTAAATAAAATTCCTGTTCCTGATATTGTATCTTCAACTAACAAGAAGGAAGGATTGTGTATACCTATTTGGGATTCCAACATTCTTTTCTTGACATACAACTAACAACTTGGACAAAATTCAAACTTATAGAAATAATGCTGAGTAAAATTGCCTTTAGACATGTGGGAATGGCTATTGATTCTATGTAACTTACGCTATATAGTAAATGCATATACTTGCGGTATAGTGCAGTCTACAGATATTTTATTTGAAAGGGTCTATAGGAGTAGCGCAAGTACAAGTATACAAAGCTGATTGTATCGTGAGTAATGCCATGGCCTCTCGTCAGTTTCACTCTCACTTTCACTTGAACTATATTATGACTGGAACATATAATATCTAACTATACACCATTGCATTGTACAGAGATTCGAATTCGAGTCTTTCAAGTATATCAAGTGGACGTTTTGGACGGCTGAACTAAACTAAACTGTGTCCAGGAGTCCATCACATTACATTCCTCTCATTCTTCCGCGTCACTTCACTCAACCAGATTCCTTCACTATCGTTCCTATCCATTTCAATGACTGCGACTGGGTCTGGATCTGGTTCTGGCGCTGGCGCTGGCCTGGGACTAAGGGGTCGTCTATAAATGACGTCATGTAAATTTCTCAAAATTCAAAGCTAACCCACCAGTTTCTGTAGTAAGTAAAGCCACCAGACAGATTTTAAGACTATCTACAGTGACATATTAATTAAAAGCAGATACCTAAATTCAGCCCTATCACTTATTATTTTTGCTCACGTCATTTATGGGCAGCCCCTTATTTCTGGCTACAAAACGAAACTACATAGTATTTAGACCTCACTCACTACGCATTCCCTTTACTTCCACGCAATTTACATGTGCGCCCCTAAATATAAAGTGAAAGCGAAAGTGAAAGTCTGATCTATTGAACCGTAAGATATGCATATTGAGAAAAAAATAATTTTTAGAATTTTTTTGTTTTTACTCTATTATTTGTAGAGGGAACAACAGCTGTCATTTGGCTGTCTTTGTTTGATGGAAAACGTTTTAATTTTTTTCTGTATAAAATATGCTTCGTTTTTTAGTTTTAATGTCAATGGTAGGCAGTGAAGACTAGTTAAAACTGAAATGTTTTTTGTATATGAAATTTATTTTTTAAATACCGTCTGTGAAGAATTAAAATGACCCACATTCTGTTTTAGTTTCGAACAAAATGCACTATCTACAGAAAAAAATTAAAATAACATGTTCATGAAAGAATGCAAATGGAATCTTGTGCATTTTTCAAAAAACGAGTAAATAGAATATTTTGTAATTTTCAAATAGCATGTAAATAGAATATTTTGACCTTTTTAAAAAAATGTAAATAGAACATTTTGCACTTTTAAAAAACACTTAAATAGAACATTTTGACCTTTTCAATATGTAAATAGAACATTTTGCACTTTTAAAAACACTTAAATTCGAAATTTTGAACTTTTCAAAAATACGTAAAAAGAACATTTTGCAATTTTAAAAAACACGTAAATTGGAAATTTTGCACTTTTAAAAAACACGTAAATAGAACATCTTGACTATTTCACAAATATGTAAATAACACATTGTTACCTTTTTAAAAACATGTAAATAGTACAATTGGCTCATTTTAGAATCACGTGAATAGCATTGCAAGCATATGTATCTTTTTTGACATACCTAACTGATTTTAATTCTAGCTTAAATTGGAAATGGGTCATTTTGATTTTTCATAGACGATATTATGCTTCTTGCCTGGCAATTTTAATCAATCATTACAGATAAAAACTAAATTGTTTAAAAAATGACGAGAATGTAAATGATGCTTACAAATAAAAAAAAACAGAACATTTTACTTACGTTCCATGTGAGGATGATGGAGGTGCTTGAATTGGATTCTGCAAGGACATCTAATGGTGGACCGGTTGGGGCTATGCGCAAAAAATAAACAAAAATAAAATGCAATAAATTTTAGATTACAACTACTACTACGCCGTCATACAAACAAATACTCACTTATATTTTGCAACTTCCATATATGAAATTTCAAAATCAACTTTGACTTGAACTTGAAAGGCAAAAAATAAAAGAAAAAAACCTTTGGAATTGGAAACAGCATCTAAAAAGGAGGGAATGTGCAATGCACATTGTATTTCTATATTTTCATAAGATACCCTTTAATAATGTTTCTATGTTTGGTAAGATTTATATATGGCTCAAGGCTCTGATTCTACGGCTACGGGCTCTGGGCTTTGTTTCAAAATTCCGTATCACACTATATGAGCATAATATCTCTTAGAAAAAAAAAGAACAAGGGAACAGATAAAGACAGAAAGGGATATATGCACTGAGAATTTAACAAGTTTTTAGAACAGCTGGTGAAACAATTTATAATATGTCCTTATAAAGTATAAAGTCAATTTGTCTATATGCAAATACTATATACCACATAACAAAATATAGTATGAGGTCATTTATATATTACGTCAGTACAAAAATGGGCAAATTGCATACCCCAATCTTTGGGTTATCTTACACACTTTTACTGATACGATTTCCGTGGTAACGTAATATGTGAATGACCCTATAGTACATATTAAGTTGATCGTAGATGGAGCATTATGAGTGACTCCCAGTGTAGTAGGCTAAAAGAAAAAGCCGGCTGTCTCTCAACTGCAGTAGCAGTATGTAGTGTGAGTGCCAGGAGACTATTTATTATTAAAAACGTGTACATATATTTAAACAAGTTAAGAATGTAGAATAAGAACGAGAAATCTGCATATTAAAAAACATTAGATATTTGCTGGGAAGAATCAAAATGAGCAGTATCAATTTTTAGGCTAAAAGCAAAATGTCATATCTGCACAAAGAAATTTAAACATCATGATTTTGAAAGCACTTAAATAGCACATTTTAGGCATTTCAAAAACATGTAAATTATACACTGGGCAATTTTGAAAAACATCTAAACAAAATGTTTTGCACTTTTTGAAACATGTAAATAGAACATTTTGCAATTTTCAAAAAACATGAAAATAGACAATTTTGCACTTTTAAATAACATGTAATTAGAAAATTTCGCGCTATTCAAAAAACATGTAAATAAAACATTTTGGACTTTTTAAAAACATGTAAATAGTAAATTTCGCGCTTTTAAAAAAACATGTAAAAAGATGATTTTGCACTTTTCAAAAAGCATGCACATAAAACATTTTGTACTTCTTAAAAATATGAAAATAGAAAATTTTGCACTTTTCAAAAGCTAGTTATTCACATTTTACTTTTCTATCTCATTTACGCAGTGTTTTTTTACATCGCTTATTTTAATTCTAGCTTAAATTGTATATAGGCCGTTTTGATTCTTCACTCACGGTATGCAGATCTCAGCGAGCAAGATTTGACAAGCCTGGGTCTCTACTTAATCACTAATGCTTAAACTGCCACTGCTTTGTTTGCATTACTATATAGCCTATAGCTGTCTAGTATTGTCTCTTCATCAGCCGCCTTGGTAGTTGGTACACACTATAGCTAATACCCATATCAATAGTACATACAAATTATGTACATCCCTATTTCCAAAAAATAAAAGGATTCCGTCGCTTCCCACATCCTCAAGATATTTCCTTTCTCTCTTTTTTCTTTGTTTGATTTGACTTTCTCTCGTACTAATACTACGACTTTGAGTCTGGTACAGAGAATGCATTTCTCCGTCTGTCTGTCTGTCTATTTGAAGTAGATATACTTCCCATCAAACTGCACTGGTGGATCAAGAACTGGGATATTGATATTGAAATATGGATAAAGATAAAAGTCAAAGTGAGAGTCAAAGTGGAAAGAGGACGAGGGTGGAGAGTCTTCTATATTTCTACATTCTCATATGACGGAGTTTACATACACACACGCATACAGTTCAAAATATCCTATTACTAATATTATATAGGGAAAGGATTCGGCTTCGGCTTCGGTTTCGGATCCGGTCCCGGACCCGGACCCGGACTCGGGATTCAGATACTTGAGAGAGAGAGAGGAAGATAAAGATATGCGGATAAAAGAGTATGATATGAGATGATAGGGGAACTAGACACATACCTTCATCGAGCGTCTCAATAATAATTTCCCGGGACGGATCACTGACTCCAATCTCATTGACAGCAAACAAGCGGATATTATATGTTTGACTTGGCCGGAGATCTCGGAGAAGGAAGTGTACGTCTGGAGTGCTCCCAGCTGACTCAAGTGTAAAATTCTTTCCCAAACGCCATTCCTCATTCCGGTATTTGTACTGTGCAATGAAGCGACTGATCCTCGAGCCGCCGTCGTGCCCTCCAGTCAACTTCAAAGACACCGCCCGGCTCCCTACTTCCCCAGGAATCACTTCCTTCGGCGGCCCTGGACGCTCTGTCCAATCACAAGCACAAAGCACATAATATCTCATATACCTCATCATTATCAGTTTAATTATTGTTTACATTCCTATATTTTATTAGGTACCGTAAAGCTCCAAATAACCACCCATTTGATTTAATGCTAAACACCCCGAAAGGTATTACGGAATTTTACGGTACATGTCATCATTAGTAGTTTAATGGAGAGATACAGTAAATGCCAATTGTAATATATCGTCTGTGAAGAACCAAAATGGCCCATATCCATTTGTAGCTATAGAAAAATCCACTATCTACAAAAATATTGAAACATGTCTTGAGAGCATTTAAATAGAATATTTTGCAATTTTAAAAAATATGTAAATATAACATTTTATGCTTTTCAAAATATGTAAATAGAACAATTTACACTTTTGAAAAATATGTAAATAGAACAATTTATAATTTTTGAAAAATATGTAAATTGAACAATTTATAATTTTTGAAAAATATGTAATTAGAACATTTTCACTTTTAAAAAATAAATAAACAGAAAATTCTACACACTTTTTAAAAACATGTAAATAGAACAATTTACACTTTTAAAAAACTCTAAATTAACATTTTACGCATGTTTCTCATTTTGTTTTTACGACATAGCTCATTTTCATTAAACTTTAAATTTGATATGGGTCATTTTGGTTCTTCACAGACGAAATTTAGAATTAAAGAGTTTTTTTGGTAACACGGGTCAAGTATGTGATAAAATCATTGTATTAAAAACTCCTATTAAAATAATTTGAAACGGTAAGCAAAAAAAGGTGGGAAACAGTAGTAACTAAAGCGTGATTGTTGATCGTATCTGTACATGGCGTAATTTGTAAGTAAGAGAGGTGCAACATGCCATACATCATGAAAGCGACAGGGACTTAGGGACCGGGAAGTCGTAGTAATTATGTGATTGTGATCATATGGGGCAGAACAAAAGGAAGGAAATCCTTTGTACATTCTACGGGACTGACGACGGCGACAGTTGGCAGTGTACACGTCGTTTGAGTGGATATGGCTGGTTGGAAAGGAATAAGTGGAACCGGGATCTGTTCCGGTACCGGAACTCGTACCTTTGACACGAAGATGAATGGCGAGAGTGTCCCCACCGTAGGAGTTGGTCGCCCGACAGTAGTACGTGTCACTCTGGTCCCGCTGTATATTTTTAATGTGGAGCTCCGAACTGAGTCCATTTCCCTTCGGAGTATTCCTAATGATCCCCTTCCCTTTCGTCTCCTTCTCAGCTGATGAGATCTTGTCATCCAGAAAACTATGGATCTTCGCCGAGCCCCAAGACACCTACGTACGCCAAGAGAAACAGACAAACAAAATTCCAACATCTTCACATTAATACGTAGCTGTGTAATATGTAGTCTTACTTATAATTGTTATATAGGTCCTCTCATCAATTACACTTTGTGTCCTTCAACAATGACGACCCAAAACCAAACATATCGTCTGTGAAGAACCAAAATGGTCCATATCCAATTTAAGTCAGAATTAAAGTGTGCTATTTAAAAACAAAGTTAAATGAGATAGTACAATGTTAATAAGATGTTCTCAAAAAGATCAAAATGTTTTATATCCATGCTTTTTGACAAAAGAAAAATGTTCTATATAATTGTTTTTTAAAAGTGTAAAATTTTCTATTTACATGTTTTTGAAACGTGCAAAATATTCAATTTACAAGATTTTTGAAAAGTCCAAAATATTCAATTTAGGTACATGTTTTTAAATAATGCAAAATATTTTATTTACGTGTTTTTGAAATCTGCAAAATATTCAATTTACAAGATTTTTAATAAGTTCAAAATATTCAATTTACTTCTTTTTGAAAAGTTCAAAACTTTCTATTTACATGCTTTCAGGATCATGATATTTTAATTTTGTTTGTAGATACTACATTTTAATTTTAGTTAACAATGGATATGGGTCATTTTGATTCTTCACAGACGATACAATTCTTTGAATAGGCCACAATAAGTATTTTACCATTTTAAAAGTGTACATAGTTACAAAATGTTTTACATAAACAATATGAATTGGGCAATTAGTAGCGTTTTGGCAAACTCTGAAAATTGTAAAAGTACAGCTACATATTATTATGTACGTAGAATATTTAGCCCTTTTTGAAAGCACGCTATTTTAATCTTAAAATGTTAAGCTTTTACAAAACACGTGACTAATTCTTAATTTAAAAAAAATCATTTGGATGAGGATATCCGTTAAAACTGAATTCATTCCATATTAAGTAGACAACATTTTGCATCGTGAAAATAAAAAAACGATTTTCCGCCTTTTGTCCTGGTTCTGCGGTATTGCATCTTAAACAATGAAGGGGATCCGACTGAAGGAAGAATAAGGAATGAAATCCTATGATGTCACGTGCTCCCTCCGTTGTCGCTCTATTTCCAGTTAATGTTTTGAGTAAAAGGTATAATGTAGAATCATATACGAGTGACAGTTGTTTTCCCTCTTGACTTTCTCTTTTATTTCTCTCACTAAATCTAACACACCATATAAAACAGGGGGGAGCAGACGCTGAGGCTGAGACCGAGACCGAGATCGACAAAAGACAAGGACAAGAACAAGAAGTGAAAACAATGGCGTACACATTTCTACTATTCTATACTTCCCTTCAGTCTCACTCACCATCTCTCTCTCTCACACTGATGAGGAGAGCGGCGTGAGATGTGGAGAAAAGATGTGACAAATTTATGAATTTATGTCCCCATCAAAATCCTGTTGTTTCCTCCTCAGTTGTCGCCGCGGCTGTCATTTCATTTCACAACTCTCACTCCTTTCTCCACCATTCAATGGATAATTACGATATGATGGTCCTCTTTGAATATATAACTTCCTTCCAACTAAGCAGCAGCACGTAAGGGGTCACCCACATATGCTGTCTGCAGTAAAGCGGCCACAACTGGGGGGGGGGGGTAATTGAATAAACGCTGTGAGTGTGTACAGTTTTATTTTCTGATGATGAAGGGAGGGGAGGGGGGTGGAATGTAAAAATGTAGTTTCGTAACATCATTTATGGACAGCCCCCAAGGAACATTTGAACGAGACATCTGAAATTGTAGAATTGTGTGTAGAAAGTGAAGTATTCTAATTTTAATTCTGGACTAGAAGACTCTTGAATATCAATTCTCCCATCAGCTATATATTTTGAGTGAGTGGCTTTCTAATTAGAAATCCTTCAGAGCCAGCCCTAATTTACTTAATTAATGTCCTCCTGCTCCACCGCATGTCTCACAGACCCTTTAATTTCCCTTTATTACGAAATTTTGATATTTTTTCTTTCTTTCTCTCTTACACTGCGCTTTCTTTCATCAGGGCAACTTTGCTTGTTTTCTCCTACTACTGAATTTTGTAGGTTGTAGAATATCCGTAGATGGAATTCTTTATAGATACAATGATGTTCTTGTATTTAATTGTCCAATTTTCAAGTTTAAATTCTTGGATTTGTGATTTAAACACACGTTATACACACGTTATGCCACGTTTATTGCTTCATTATTCAGGGCATTCAGGCTGAGTTGAGCTGTTGAGTGTGCTTTGTTAACTTCACTGATTTTGAAATATTGAAGCATTACAAACGAACGATTAGGCTGAATATGCTATGCGGGGGGTTACTACCAATTAATTCGTCATAATGTACGCAGTTTCCTTCATAATATATTGCTCTCTTTTTAATACAGAAACAATTGGGAATGTTGAAAAAATGGTTTAATTTACCTGAATGGGCAAGTCCCCTTCCACATCACAAATGAGTAGAATATCCTCCCCTACCCGAGCTGTTTGATTTACTTCTCGAACACGGAAATAGGCTGGCACTGCAATCCCACAATCAATTAAATTTGTTACTATAGTGTATTACTACTCACAAAAATTGCCGAAGGTTGAAGATTATTTTAATTTAATTTTAAGTGTACCATATAATATCGTCTATGGAGAACCGAAATGACTCATTTCCCATTTACGCTAGAATTAAAATGAGTTATGTCAAAAAAAAGCAGTAAATAAGATGCATGCTTAGAATGCTAATCACGAGTTTTTAAAATGAGCAAATTGTTCTATTTACATGTTTTTTGAAAAGTGTAAAACGTCCTATTTACATGTTTTTGAAAAGTGTAAATAGTCCTATTTACTTGTTTTTTGAAAAATGAACAAGGTTCTATTTAAATGCTTTCATGGACATGATATTTTAATTTTCTCTGTAGATAGTGCATTTTGTTTATGACTAAAAATGGATATGGGTCATTTTGGTTCTTCACAGACGATATGCTTACAGAACGACAGGAACAGGGATAATAATGCCAACAACTAGACGACTAATGGGTCGTCCATTAATTACGTTACCAAAAACGTTACTTCCCCCACACCCTCTTCCAACTTTTATGTACATTTACGGTATGTTTCGGATTTTGTTGTTGTATTTTTGACGGAATTTGTGCGCGACCCTTAACACTCAAATCAAGTTTGGATGTCATAGAAGAAAAAAACGAACGTAAAAACAGTTTGTAACTATTGAATTAAATAGCTTCCCTTCCCCTTCTTAAAGCCTCCGTCTTGCAATACTTGCAAATAACCCTCAATATTTTGCCATAATATTGAAATTGAAAGGTTGAATGAATTGACAAAATTTTAAAATAAAATCCTACTCACAGAAATATTACAAAAGTTTGACGTTTGACGTTACTAAGCTTAAGGCGCGTCTTGGAAAATTCCTATTATTGGCGGCGCTGACACATGAAAAGAACAACTGATATGTGTATAACTATATTGAGTTAGATATTACTATCAATAATATTTTCGATACAATATAACTTTGTAAAACTTTACACACTTTATGATGGTTTCTTATAGTTTTATTGAAAATCCAAGTCAAAATTTGAACTTTTGGCTCTGAAATTCCGTACGCAAGAAGAATATAATAGAAATATTATAGCATGTCTATCTAATTTAATTTTATGTTACGATTCCTAAAGGGACTCTTCGTTGCAAGGTTTGACACTATATTACGACTATATAGCAAAATAGCAATACTGAAACTAATGCATGATTGGCTTTAATAGTTTGTCCAGTAATAAACGCCCGCTATAAGTTAAGTCAAAAATAATTTTGGAAAAGGCAAAAAAAAAGAACAACATCTTCCTCACAACTTTCAACTTCTTATCCCTCTAAATTTTGATTACGTCATTTATAGACAATCCCTAAGTATCGTTTTATTTTATTTAATAAAAACCAAACTTGCAAACTTCAACTTGCAGTTTTTGCAACTACTGTTTGGGAACAGTATGGATTATTGTTGCAAACTGCGACATTCGATGGGGTGCATTTTCAATTTTCAATAAACAAAATATCACATTTGCCAATTTACTGTATGTTACATACATATTTGCACATGCACATATAGCATATTCACATTACCAAATATGAAAGGGGAGCGTGCATGAATTACGTGGTACGTCATGGGTGGGGGTAGGGTTTTAAGCTGCAATAGGGGGGGGGGTCTAAAATTTCCGATTTTTGTACCACGTGATTTATGCATGCTCCCAAATATGTCCGACGAAATTGTTTGCGATTAGAACTTGTAGGACTTGTATCTGTATATAATATTAAAAATAAAGCCAATAGCCAATAGCAAAAAAAAATAGAGTAAAATATGTGAAATGTAGTTCTTTTGCCGACAAACTTTTTTCGCGAAATCGAAATATCAATAAAATTGAATGTAAATCGAGTGTAATAAAATACAAGGATGAGATTTCTACTGCATACTTCATACTTCCATATGACGGCGAGTGCAATATCACGGAATTGAATGGATCGGACGATGCGAATTGCAAATAATGCTATACAAAGGTTCGGACATAACGTACCATCAACTTTAATGAAGACAACTTTGGAACGACCTGGGCCAATGCCATTTGTAGCTTGACACAAATAGTGACCCTCATGGTGCTCGTCCGCATTTTGAATGTTGAGAGTTCCATTCGGGGTCACGATCAGTCCAACTCTTTGATTGTATGACAGTGGTATAAAGTCCTTGGGTCCATTTCCTGTAATTGAAAAATTCCAATTTAAAAAAGTGTTTGGATTAGACAAAAATGTATTTTTGAAAATCTCACAAAAAGAGTTATCAAATTTAAAAAAAATAATTTTCATTAAACTTTTTTTAAAAGGGCAAAATGTGATATTCCCGCCATTTTTGAAAGAATCATTTTTAGAAGTTATTTGTTTTCCAAATGCAGTATGTACACATTTGCAATGGCTTCTGATGGCGCTAAATTATAATCAAACTTGGCACTTGACATCCAGTTTATTGAAAAAACGTAAAAACTGTTTGGCTCATTTAAATTTAGTTTATTTAGTGACTCAAGCTGTTTTTTATGATTACTTTTCTGTATATTTGTACAAAAGGTTTGAATGTCAAAATATTTAAATTAGCCCGGTTTCACAACAGTAGAAACTGTTATTATGCCCATGGATGGAGTACTAAAAGTTATGCAAATCTATGCGTACAAGTAAGAATTGAGTAAAATGTAATTATAATCATTATAATTAGTTCAATTGTTCAGTGGGAATGGCAGTAAGAGGGGCACACAGTAGGGGAACAATGAACTGAACTGAGTGAGAATCATTCATTTCGTCCCACGCTATACACCCATTCAAATTTAGAACTACTCCGCCTACAAATAAATGAATGAAATTATTTTTCTTTTAATAAAATTCTACAAAAATTCTTCATTCATAGCGGAATATAGAGATTCAAAGGAGAAAGCAATTATAGAGAAACGGGAGGAAAATTGTGTGCTCCATTTTCTAGATTGGGAATTATTGTCGTTGAAGAGTTGAGACGAGCTACACATAATGGTTTCATTTATCCTATTAAAATAGCATGAATTTAAAATGCATATGTAGCACTTTTATGCACTTGTAAATTCATCTAAATACAAATAGTAAAATAGCAACTTAAAAAAAATCAAATATTTTATTTATGTCCACATTCAAATAGCACTAAAATCATTATAAAAAGGTGTAGATTCGTTACGTCGTTTTGCACTTGATATTGTAAATTCTATAGTGACTCGAACTTTTCAAAAAAAAACAAGTAGATATCATATTTTGCATCTTTAAAGTAGTGTACGTAAATACTAAAACTTCAAGCATTTTTTTAAATTGTAGATACTCCAATTTAAAGTTTTAAAAATAATTTCTATAAGTATTAAATTCAGCAATTGAAAAATGGAATTCACATAGACTATTTGTGCACACATTCTATTCTAAAAAATGCTTTATTTTGAATTGATTAAATTAAAGTCCAGTTCTACTCGTCTTTCATAGAAACCTCAAATCATTACCGATTTAAGTAGATGGAATGTTTTGAATTTAGCCATATAAAATCCTCATTTATCTTGTTTACTGTCTTCGTCTTCAACGTCAACACTATGTACGACTTGTAACACAAAATGAATGCACTTCCCAATTTCATCTTTGCTACAACTTTGAAATTGCCAATGCTTGTGAAATGGTTCATTTGCACCAAATTAAAATCATTCGAAAATAGAATAACAGCTGTTTTGTCCCCATTAAACACCCATAGACATTCTGTTCAAATGGCGTTACATGGCAATGACATTATATACTTCATTCCTCCGGCTCTGGCTCCAGATCCAGAACCAGATCCAGATCCGGCTCAGGCTTCTGGTCTATTATTGCTGTATTGGACTATATGTAAAATACGTATAGCATATCGACGTAGAGAGAGCATATAGATTTTCTATTCTCCCTATCCCTATATGTATAATAAATACAGTTTAATTTCTACTACTTCCGTCCGCTTTTTCATACTTATCAAGTCCTTAACGTCATTAATGTCAAGTATCATCACTATTTCCTGTATTATTACCATATTATTGCACATAGATACAGCTCTCCAATGTATACTTTGTAGCTGTAATTATAGTGCGTTCTTCTACTACTACTATAATGTTGAATACTTGAAGTGAAAAGCGAAGCAGTCCCATTTTAGACTATTCATTTAAACCAGCGATTTCGCGCCATTACGGAAGCAAAATGGGAAACCATATGAAAGAGAAAGTTGAGAGGATACGATACCACACGTGACATAAACTATTGATACCAGTAATGAAGTATCAAATTCAGCCACAACATTATCAGTAATGATGGCTCACTACGCAAGATTCTTGCAATTTGAGAAAAATACCATTGGGGATCGTCCATAAATGATTTCATCGGTAGGGTGGGTGGGTCTTTTTTGGTGTTGATGACTTCAGGCCATGCTAAAGAAATAGCCGCTTAAGTAGTATTTAAGCGATGACATGGAAGTGGGTGCACCAAAAAATTGAGATAGTTTGCGTGACGTCATTTATGGACCATCCCTTACCGTGATATTGTCACTTTAATAAGGTTTGTATTTCGTTTTGCGTACGTAACTTAAAAACACCAGTACGCTTATTAAAAAATGTAGATAGTGTATTTACATGCCACTTCCTATTTGCATGCAAATAGGACACAAAATTTCAATTAAAAAAATTAAAACGTAATAATTGAATTGTATGCTTTCATTTTAATGGGGTAAAAATGTTGCTCTCGTTTTAATACTTCGCTGCCTTTATATATTAAAATTCCTATGTATTTGGTCTCGTAAATATGCTCTGCCTGTTTAAATAGTGGACCAGGAAGTGGTTCACAAATTCAGGAAATACAACTATTGAGAGAATCTGAAACTAAAAAGCGTCTGTTGACTGTATACAGACTATGACTATATCAAGATTGACGACTGACTGACTGGTGAAAGGAGACTTTCACGTTGTGCACAATTATTGTATTTGTATAGGTAGGTACATATTAAAGTTCTGGTTTAGACTTTTGGTGTAGTACTACTTGTAGTTTGGTGCAATACACAAATATAATTCTCCCCCACGCCCCGTGCTAAACGCTAACGTGAAATGGGGAAATTACCATTAACAGTTACTTGAGTTGAGAACTGTTGTGAGAAGGGTGGAAGGAATGTTCATTGGCTACACTCATGTAACACTGTATATATCCAGTGAATCCAGTGTCTATGTCTTCTTGAGCTCTTTCAGCTGAATTGCTAAAACAACTGCCGGTTAATTCTTAACTGTTAACTTGCTCGCTATTTCCATGTTATATTCCGCCATTATTTCATGCTATGCACAGGTTTTGTGTTTGAAATTTCAAAAAGTGAAATTTCTTCGAAGCTACTATCTACCTACATACTTACATGGAATTGGGTTAAGTGGGCTACTCAACGAATACAAATGAGTAGATTTCACATTGTGGAGCAAGGGGTCTTGCATATATAACGTCGTCAAAATTACGTATGTAGCGGAGAAAATGTATTGCTTTGAGATTGGGTCACAGTTACAAATGACTTCAAAAGTGACGGATGAAATTATGAATGCTTCATTTATGGACGGAGCGCTGAAGCGGAATTAACACAAAAACCAAGAGCCGCGCATATGCTTTAGTAGTAGTACCTACATATGACATAATATAATTCCGTCCGGGTCCGTCTCTACATGTTGAGGTAGTATGTGTATAATGGTGTGAAACAATAGAACATTGTCATCACGCAGAGTATTTTGGTATTCCTCACACTTTGGCATGACTCACGTCAAATCCAGCCAAGTTTCCCTCTGAGAATGCATTAATTACCATCAAAATTTCCATTTCACCAACTTGCCATTTTCAAAATCAGGGCATGGCCCAAAAAATTACTGTACACTTTACACATGATTTTGGTCGGACGGAATGGGTGGAGACGTGAGGGAAGTGTTAAGCTATTGAGTTAGTTGATCATTTGGTTGTTGTTTGGCTTTGGCTTTTGAATTCAGCGGCAAAGCTAATGGCTTTCTCCTCGCGTATTCTTTACTGCATCTGGAATTTTTGTAACATCCGTCAAAAAGACTGAAGATACAACTTGCCAACTTTAGAAAAAAATTTCTTCTTAGCTACTATATAATTTCTTTAAAAACTTTTAAAATTCAAGTTGGCTTCAAATTTTATTTTTGTACCGTCTAAAATCGTAGAAAAATAGAGCTGCAATAAACTCCATGCCAAAATGCCAAATATGCAACAGTAAAAAATGAACCATAAATTTGTAAGCAAGTCGTTTCTCTTGTAACAAGTGTATCAGTGGCTGTTTGCTTATGAGAATTACAAAGAAGACCACTCAAGTGCTTCAGTTGCTAAAGTTATAAAATCATTCTGCTTCTAGCCACTGCAAAACTGCAGTTCATGCAATCCAATGCATGGACATTGATAAAGTAACACTAATGTCCGTCTGCCACAATGCTAATGGCTCTGGTTAGGAGTTTAGGAGTCCCCTACGAATTGGGATAAGGAATTTATCCTACATTCAAATTCACATGCAGAGTGCATTCCAGTTTGAAATTTCAATTCGGGTAATTCTTCCAGTACCGTATACATTGCATATCACATACAAAATGCAGCATGATATGAATTTAGTTTAAATCAGCAGGCTACGGACTTTTGCTGAGAGAACTGGATAAGAGACCAATGATATGCATATTATGTACATACTAGAAGTAAGGCCCACCTGCCTACGGCAGGACCCCCCGAGGGGTGGGGGCAGAATGCAAAAAGAACTGAGCACATGTAAAAGTCGCTTTATTCATAAATCAGGTAGGACGCAATAGAGAT
This sequence comes from Dicyrtomina minuta, assembly GCA_949802685.1. Lineage (NCBI taxonomy): Eukaryota > Metazoa > Arthropoda > Collembola > Symphypleona > Dicyrtomidae > Dicyrtomina > Dicyrtomina minuta. The sequence goes on from OX461810.1 coordinate 53,630,366, forward strand.
CGACATAACAAAATTATGTGTATAGCACAGTCGCGCGAGGGCGATGACTGGAGAAGACGATGAAAGCGGCGACAGGTTTGTAAGGGTAGTACTACCGACTACCATCTCATAAATTTGATTCCGGTAAATAAAATAAAAGTTTGATTCTACAGTAAACTCACCCACCTACTCTTATCCTGCACTTTATTTATCATAAGAATAGGGTGTAATTTGTAAATCCTAACAAGGTGCGGCGTATTCCTTCCCCGTTATACTCACAGCCAAGCAAGTTCCCTGCTCAACCACCCCCATTTGTCAAGCAAAAAAAACCACCCAAGCTTTCTCATTTCGAAGATTTCAGAGGCTGTGCCGAGTCATTGTGACTGTGGATATTTTATCTCTGAACTAGGGATTTTGAAGGTGTCGGAGACTTTGTGTTACCTGGTGGAAGTGTGGAAGCTGAAATGAAACCAAATACAATTACCCTCCACCAGTGAAGTTGCCTATAACAATGCAACTCCTACCTCCATCTCTCTTAGCCTCAACCTCCCGGATTTCTGCCGTGAGAAGCAAAGTAAAACGAAAGTTATGAATATTGCAAGATAAGGCCGACCTGTGACGAAGATAATTATTGCCTGCAGATTACACCTACATAGGTTAAGCCAATTTGCACACCCCCTACCTCCCTGTCCATATATGAATGCCGAAAGCTTCAAATCCCCTGGGCAGGCGGCAGGGTGGCAGTGGTGCTGCTGAATATGATAAGGATTTGGTGCTGATCTCTGCAATTTTGCAATTTTTGGTCGACGTCATGTTTATCTTGTTTTTACCAGTTTCGTATTCTTTTTTGCACCATAAGGACATGGTGTCTGTTGAGCGAGGAGGAGTCATGTAAGGAGTACAGCAGTTTGAATAGCAACCACAGTTTTAGTTAGTGAATATTTGAAAAATCAACAACAAATATTCTAATATGCCTAGTCATCCCAATATGTCCAGTCCCAGTAGTGTAAAACGTGATGTTAAATCAAAATCAAAGCAACCACTTACCGACCAGCTAATAATAAGTATTTTTTGTAAAAATGAAAATATCCTTCACCTACTTCTATTCATGTCCGTTATTTACTATAGAGATAGGACCGTATTATTAAAACATTTCTAGGTGTCTGGGCGTTCGTTTTCCTAGTAATTCGTTGTTGTTCCCCCCATCATTAAAAAAGAAAATTCCTTACTCTTGACATTCAGTGCCCTCTGAAGATTTTAGCGAATCGGCGCGACTATGGCTACTTCACTTCTGGACCACGGATTTCAAAGCTTTAGGAAAATTCATCTCTCTAGGTGGCAGTCACGCGACGAAAAACAGACCTCTATGCTAAGCGGGTCTCTGCTGTCGTCTGCATTTACCGACTCGAAAACCGCCCGACAAAAACCTCCGGCCATCCCTTTAATTCAAGCAATCCTGCCCTCACCTCTCATTGCAAGTTGTTTCCTCCGACTACTACAGCCTAGACCTTCTAATTACTGCGCTTTGGGGAGAAAATTTTTAAAATAAAGCTCGAGAACTTGTGCCCAACAAGATTTCCGACGCCTCCGACTGCCGACGGTTAGCCAGCCATTGTAGTTGCGTGACGTGGCCCGAATGCAGCTGGCCAGTAGGGAGCCATCCCGAAGGAAATCTGTGGCAATTGTTTTGGGGCAACGACACAGCGGCAATCGCCCTTTAAGCATCCTTTTTGACGGATTTTAGGAAGTGTGGATGGGGGAATCTCGTTCAGTTGTGCTTCAAAACAACTGCTATATGTCACATCTCTGGAGGTAGTTGCTTGTTAGCAACATCCTTGCCGGAATCTCTTTGCGGCATAAGCTTTGTGGCACGTGACCCGTGGCATCCGCCTTGTGGCAACTACCTTACAGGCAATTTGCTTGTGGCAACTGGCTTGTGTAAACTGTCTAAAGGCAAACGCGTTATGATAACTAAGTTTATTTTTTACGACTAAACTGAGGCAATTGTCTAGCGCAACCTGCTTTATTGCAACTGTGTAGTTGCAAACGCTTTGTAGCAACTGCATTCGGGCAACTGTTTGGCAGGTTTTGCTTTGTGGCAGCTGCCCTGAAGCACTAGGCTTAGAGCATGGAGGTGAAAGTTTTGTGACGCTTGCCTCGGAGCTACTGGCTTGTATAAAACTGCTTAGTGGGCAACTGCTTTGCAATAACTGCTTTCTAGACACTGCTTTATGGCAACTGCCTTGAGCAGCTGACCACTAGCAAACACCTCATAGAAACTCTGGCAATTGTTTTGGGGCAACGACTATAATGCCATTATGTAGTGTTAAATGCCTAGCGGTAATCGCTCAGTAGGCCCTATGCGCAATTGTGTTGAAAAACAATATATTACAATTCTATATTCTATGGAGGTAACTGCTTTTTGGCAACTTTCTAACTGCAATCTCTTTGCGGCATCAGCCTTGCGGCAAGTGACGTATGGCATCTGCCTTGTGGCAACTACCTCGCAGGCAGTTAGCTTGTGTAAACTGTCTAAAGACAAACGCTTTATGATAACTGCGTTTTGGGCAACTGCGCTTGGGAAATTCCGTACGGTAACAACGCTGTAGTACACGGATTTGGGTCATTTCATTGTTTCAACTGCTCAGTTGAACTTCTTAGGCAGAGGTGCCATCTGGAAGTTGCCATCTAGCACATGTCACTGGCGGTAGCCATTGGACATTAGCCACTAAGAAGATGCTTTCAGGCAGTTCCTTATAAGGCTTTACCACAAAGCAGTTGCCATCATACACTTGCTATCAGATTGTTGCCATCAGTTAGTTGCTGTGAGGCAGTTCCTAACAGGTATTTTCAACTTGGCGGTTGCGGCAAGGCATTTGGCACCAGGTAGTTACTATTTAGCAGCTCCTCTTAGAATTTTGCTACCTAGCTGTTGTAACCGGATGGCTTCCACTCCACTATGTAGTTGCTATTAGGGTGTTGTCTTCACGCAGTATCATTATCGTAAATCTTCAGTACAGTCAGGTCTTTGGTGGGTAGCGCCCAAACATGGGGTTGGCAACATTCAGATGGGCTGAATATCGGACAGGTCTGCAATAGTAGTACTCCGTTATATAGTTGAACACGGATCTTTAAGTATGGTTGTTATAGTGCACAATTACAGACCCGCATACTATCCAAATTTTGACCTTCAAGGCCCGTGTACTAATACAAGTCCATATAATATTACAGGCCCGTGGTCTAATATGGGAAATACTCTACTTTGTGCGTTAAAACGTTTAAAATCTGCATGGCCCTCTTTTTTCTTATTTTGTTGAGTTTTTTTCTCTTAGGTTTAACGTTTCTCGTCCTCGTCGGAAATCTGTCATACACGTTCTATATAGACGTGTAAGGTATCAAAATGTGCATAATTGTTTTGTCTATCTTTTGGCAATTGAGTTTTGACTGTGCTTACACCGCGAGTCTTTGTTTTTGCCCCCGCCGTTCTTCCTTCTTTTTTCACATTTTGCCTTTGAAGCGCTTCGCACTGGGGCGTCTATGGACAACATTTTTTAAAGTTTCTCGCCTTATATGAACTCCTTGGTTCATTCTGCTTTTGTTGGTACCTTTCACTCTTTCGTGCGTTAAGCCGTTCAAAAGGAGTAGCGGGAGAGGCGACCCCCTGTTTTTCCTTGTTTTTCAATTTTGTGTTTTGGAGATCTCCGTTTTGTGGGCTTTGCGTCCACATATCTCCAAATGTAAGCATTTGTTCGTACTCCTCGCGTTATTCTGCGTCTAATGGTACCACTCGCGTCTTTCTACGTTTCGTGGTTTGGAAGCTATGTCCATTTGGTTTCCAAAACAGGTTGATTATGTTATAGATATGTATCTGTAAGGAAACCCGTCTACTGCCTAGCTAGAGACTCTATGAAGGGGAAATTACAGCGGAGAAAGCAGCAGACGTTGAACTCAAAAAGCCAACCCACAACCACACTGATTGATGTCCGCCAAGGGAGAGTACGGAAATTGGCTTTTAGATTATAATTCATGTATCCCTCCTGACGGATGAAAGACTCGTTTTTCTCAATCCTTGCGGATCCTCAACATAACAATGTGCTGCTCAAATTCTGTTGCAAGAGTGCACTTTCTCTGGACGTCTGGACCTGTAGTATTACTGCCACATAAATTATATACTCAGGCTTTCTCCAACTTATAACACTGTCTTGTTTATTTGTACACTCCATAGCATAACGTCCCTATACTACTATTAAGATAACGCTTAATATTTGTTGATTACAGGCCGAACCTGGTGAAAGCAAAGCAGGTAGCTAATTTGATGGCATAATTTTCTGTTTGCTTACCTAAAATTTTTTATTTTTTGAAAACTTTCTTTGATTTTGCCAAAATTTTAGATGTATAGATATGAATATTAAATATTTGGTTGTAAATGTAGGAGCAATTTAAATTTACTAACATTTTTTGCCCATTAAGTTTCCAAATACCTATACGTTTCACGTATTTAATCAACTGTTGGACAAGAATCATCTGTGTCTGTATCAGCTGATGCGAGTATAAAGATAAATTTTTCTGAGTATGGACTGTATCATACAGTTTCGATTGCTGATGTTGAATTCAATAATATACGTACGAGAGTATAATATGCGGATGAGAGAACAAAAACAATTTGTTACTGTCTCTTCAAGCTCTGGAAAACTAGTTGGTTTGGCTCGCCTAGGTTTCAGATTTGGTTTTGGCCCTATACCCTATATGGTTTTGGATTATTGGCTGAACAGTTGAATTTGCTATTGTGCTTTTGTCATTGGCATCGCTGTCGAAATCCAAGTTGAAATTGACATGAGGATCCATGAAAGAAAGTTTTGGCAATTATAATTCTACATGAGGAAAAGGAGGGGGAGAGGGGCGGAGACAATGGTCTTGACTATTGGTGGAGAAAGTTGCTCTTTTATTCCTATAAAATGACTGTATCTCCTACTTTCACTGCTTTCACCACTTTCACAGCTTTCGCCACTTTCACTGCTTTCACTAGTAACTAACTAAATGCAGCTACTATGTTCCATTTCTTTGCAGTGTATTGTATTCTGTAGAACTATCACCATAATATTCATACGTAAATTTAACATTGTATTGAATAGTATTGACACCGCACTATTCAACGGAAAAATCTCGCTCTCAATTTTTAATTTGCATATTCTATGTATATGAACGATATTTTTTATTTATTTTGCACTGCGTGGTGAATCCTATCAATTTGATTTGTAGAAAATCTAGGTGAAAGTAAAAAGTTCTAGTTTGGATTGTACTGTAGTTAATCACAGGATGAGTTGTAATATTTTATGTACCGTATTTAACCAAAGCGTGAAATACATATTATGGAACATGTTTAAAATAGCTAAATGATAGTAGAAACAATTTGGTCAAGTTACATCTAATGTACATAATTTTTTATAAAAAAACTATAAATCGACCGGTCCTTATTCGAACATATACGGTACAATATAAATTGGACTTGAGTAAAATAATAATATAATGTACAAAGCAGTCTGTGTTAATTCAGTACTACCATTTAAATATGAAATAGTTCAAGTGCGGACTACAATACTATTTCGGTATTTATAACCTACTATACTTATATACTTATACTTATAACTACCACGGTACAAGTCAAAAAATCTGTAGTTGCCCTCTAAACCTTTGCGCTATACCAACAGCAAACGAAATTTCATTTGGTTTGAGCCAAAGTTTTTGTGACTGCAACTGAAGAGCTGCGTACTTTATTGCTATTTCAATTGTTTTATATATGCACTCCTGATATATGTATGTGTTTTGTATAAAATTTGTTGACGTTCATTTTGGGCATAAGAAGGACATATACATGGTAATATAACTGGCTAGTACAACTCGTATATGTAGTATTATCAGGAGTTTTGTTCGTAGGAATGTATTTCTGTGACGAATGGTAGTCGCGGGTAGTTTATGGGAGAGAGAAATAGTTGTGTAGTTTGTAGTTTGGATTTCGATTCCATCCCACTTTGAATAATGAATGAGCGAGGAGAAGAAGAAAGAGTGATGAATGATTATCCAGTTCCGACGCACAGATGGGAATACACTCAATTCCTCACTCAAATGTTCACTCCGCGCCTTTTCTATCCAATCGTCCATACTTCCACTTTCACTGCTTTCACTACTTTCACTAGTTTTTACATATAACATTTCCAAAATCCGCATATCTCCTCTCTCCCTGTTCCTATTTTCTATTTCTTCATGACTTGATGACTTTCACTTTCATCGAATGCCCCTACTTTCATTTGTAGCTTTCATTCTTATTGCATTTTCCATGTGTCCCTTCCTCCGCCTGTCACAGTTGCACATCATACTGATTGGTAGAACTATAGCTGCTTTCATTTCTGTTTCTATATATTAACTCCTAAATGTTAAATTAAACTCAAAGGCTAGACTGATTCTGTGGTCCTGTGGTACTGTGGTCCTGTATGGACATGGACAAATCCCGTCAATATTATTAACACGAACCATGAACCAATTCAGTGTATTGAGTTGAATAACAGGAACATGGAGAGAATGGGGACTGTCAAATGCTGATATGAGTGAACACTATGTACATGTGTAAGGTGAAATGAAAAAAAACAAGGGGTAATATTAGTAACATGAAATATGCTGTGTAGTATTGCTCCCTTGCTATCGAGTGGCATGGACTAGATGAGTTAAATAATTGGAAGCGTATTGTAGCTGCTGATACCATACTTTCAAAAGGGAGCATCTCAAAAACGTACAAAAGCGTTGAGCGTGTTGAATACTTTTGGAGCATGCAAAACGTGTAAGTCTAAACCTTTTTACTACCTACAAATCCTCTTATAAGGGTTTCGGATTTAAAGGAAACCCACTATAAGGGACACATTTAAACTATTTGGTTGGCCAGCTTTAGTTAGAATTTCAAAATTATCCGAATTATTATACGAATTTATCTACAGTTACATAATTTATCAAGCTGTTCAAATCCTTGACAAATTTTATTTTAATTGTAATTTAGAACATTTTATTCTTGCAGTTTGTCAAAACAAGTATGTGATTAGAACATTTTGTAATTTTAAAAGCAAGTAATTATGAAATTTTGCAATTTTTGAAAACAATTAATAGTCAGTACATTTTGCAATTTTTTCAAAACTAGTAGTTAAAATAGTTTGCAAGTTTTGAGAACATCTTACATCATTAGTGGTATACAAATCTTTGAAACTAATTTTCTCCTCCAGCACACTACACCACACAGATACCAAGTTTTGCTTTTAAAAGCTGTGCAATATGATTTGTGTGGTATCAATATCAATGTCTGTCCAATGATCTATCCTAAACAAAAGGTAAATTGTACATATATATAATGCAGTTGATTTGACAGTACATACAAAATCACTGCCAAGACCTAAACACGCAATAATTATTTTTTTTGTAGAAACAATTTTCTCATGAGAATGAAAACAAACACGTAATCATGTGCTTAAATCGAAAATCTGGATCCAGTTCTGGTTCCTGGTTCAGGCTAGTGATAAAAAATTGTGTGTATAGTATATTTTGGTTTACAGCCAAAATACTCACAAAAAAATCAAGGAGCGCCCCACGCTACACCACACATTATTATTTCCTATAAAACAACTATAAAGGAAGTGAAAATATGTAAGGGGGAAAATAAAAGTGAGAGTAAAAAAAAAAGGTTACATTTTTATACACAAAACATTACCTGTAGCTTTCATCCATGCAATGGTGGGCTCAGGGTAGCCTGATGCTTGACACGCCAAGTAAGCACTCACACCTTTCCGTATATTCAAGTCATGAGGTTCACGAGTCCATGCTGGCTCAACTGGAAATGATCACATCAAAAATACATGAACTCAGAAAAACACCTAACAGCTAAGGAACATTACAGCTATTATTGTCATCAGACTATACTTTACAGGTGAAATTTATTATTCCTACCCCCTTTCGTAATAATAGTCATTATATGTAAATACCTATAAATTCCAAGCTGTGAGCTGTGTATAGAGCGAATAAAAATAACGCGGAAATCCTGTAAATAATAATTGAAGCTTTCTCCACTTTCTCTTGAGTATTTATTTGTAAATGTTTACGCATACAATTTTCTACTTGATTGCGTAAAATAATACACTAATCACCCAACAGCTGTGGCTGTTTTGAAAGAATAAAGAAAATACGCAATATTTGCTTTTATTTACTTTCTTCAACTTTCACCAACTTTCTCTGTCGAATTTTTCTAAATTTTTTTGCGTTTAAATATACAAAACATGCACTCACAAGTTTTCAACAAAATATGAATTAAAGTTGAAAAAATACTATATGTTCGTATTTTCTAGAATAATCAATATATAAAGGACCTTCTTTCTCTCTTTTTAAAAATTTTTAGCATAATGCTGATGGATCAAACGAGTACAGTTTTCTTCAATTAATTTAGTGCTTCCTTTGGCTTCATTTTTTTATTATCTTGTTTAGTTTCACTACATCTTGTTAGAAAATTAAAATCCAGTTAACAACAAAGGTAATTATTCTTCAATTCTATAAATGAACTTGCAGGGATTTCTTTGAGTTAATAATTAATTTAAATTCAGGAAAGACATTTTCATGATGTAGGATACTATACACTTATATGAGCGTAAAAGGTTTAAATGTTGAATTCGACTTGAAATTCTCCTTTGATTGCCTTATAAGAAACAGAAGAGATAATTAACTTGCATTTAATTAAATTGCTAAACCTAAAGTATGTATAATGTCATTAAAATCCCCCAAATGTGTACAAATAATAGAAAAGGTCCACTTTAATTTGTCGGCCTTGGCTTTGGCTTTGACTTGGGTATTGGATTTGGATCTCATCTACACTAATTTGAGTAAGTTGTAATCCTATTACTTTTAGTGGGAAGTTTTATAATACTTAATTACGTAATGTATGTATGTATATAGGTATAGAAATAAGTTTCATTAAGTTGCATATATTACATGCAGCTACATTTTCTAGAAAGGTACATACTATACCCATGTGCAAGATTAAATAGAATTCAGAGCTATGGAAAACATCTGTAAGGAAGAACTACTACATAATGATAAGTTTAAATATTTTATTTCAGTTTCAAGTTTCCGTAGTTCTCACAGTCTCACACAAAGTGTCAATAGAATATAGATTACATGTGGGTCTGAAACTTTTTCGGAAAAGTTAAAACGTCAAAGTAAAAGTTATTTGGGAAGTAGGACATCAATAATAGGGATCGGATTCGGATTCGGAAAGACTGAGACACCAGACATCCAGTTAATTTAAAACTTCCTGCATTTTAATTTTAAGTTGAGTGTATAATTAATAGTGTTTTGAAACTGTAGCTAAAACTGTGTGTACCTACATTGATTTTTGGATGCGTGTGTACGCATTGTTTAAATTTACTGTGCTAGTAGGGAGTTATTAGCCTCATCAGTCATTTTTATTTACCTACTTACTTTTAAAAAAAGTTCGAAATTTTGACAGTGAATTTGAATCGTGATATTTATTTGCACTTTTTAAAATATTTTATTTTTAAATCTTGCGTTTAGGTGAATTTTCCTAATTTGCAATATTGCAAATATTTAAACAAAACATATTTGTACAACTGTGAACTTGTTGTCAGGAAAGTTTTCTTACTTTTAAGCAAAATGTAGCTGAAATATTTTACAATGTTGAATGTAGTGAAATCAAAATATTTTTTTTTTAGAACAGGGAAATTAAAATATTTTACTTTTTTTTTAAACATGTAACTAATATAGTTTGTACTATATTATAGACATTTGTGATTTAAAAAATTGATCTTTTTAGAAAAGTGTATCAAATATATTTTGTACTATTTAGAAAATTGCAATTAAAATATGTTGCCCATTTTAGAAGCATGTAATTAAAATGCGTATTTAATTTTTAGAAAAGTGCAATTCAAATAATTTGTAATTTTTTAGAATTGTGTAATATAATTTGTACTATTTAAAAACATGCAATTACAATATTTTGAACTTTTAAAATCATGCAATTAAAATATGTTGCCCATTTTAAAAGCATGTAATTAAAATGTGTATTTAATTTTTAGAAAAGTGCAGTTCAAATAATTTCCCGCTTTTAATAACGGTTTTAGAAAATTCTACCTAGAAAGTTTTATACTTTTTAAAATAATACAACTCGTACTCGTATATTCTGCATTGTATTTTAAAAACGAATACTTAAAACACGACGACGCAATAAATGTACAATAAAACATTTACCTATACCTATGATTACAGTAAAAAGATTAGTAGTAGTAGAAATATAAGTAGATAGGTATTATAGGATAGACAGATGACATAATATGAGTGGCAAACCTTTGACGATGAGCCGGGCAGTGTAATTGGTGGAGGCAGCATCATTCATGGCGAGACATGTGTAGAGTCCATTGTGATCAGCTGTGATGTTGGTAAAGAGAAGATTGCTCGCAAACTCGTGTTGCTGTTGAATGGTCTGGATGTCCCCGGATTGAATTATTTGATGATCTTTGTACCTATGGGAATTCCCAATTCGGAGCACACACACACACAAAACCCATTATTTTTAAATTACTTTAACTTTTTCCATTTCCAATTCATTCCCACTCATTCATTTACTACACCGCGGACTCCGCCACCACATCCAATGATCCAACTTATCCTAATCGCAGTTTCACTTTTAATTCCACATCTTTAACCGCCAATCAATTTCAATTCCCAGAGCAATAACTGCTATCATTATCAATAGAACAATGGACATCGAACCAATTCGAACAAACAACATCTAACATGGTTTAAAAATAACGTATCTAAAAGTAAATATTTATGCCAAGCCAATGCAATGCTCATAAAATACTTTCGACTGTCGGTGTCATTATGTATTACTGTGATTATTTTCTCATTATAAATTACTGCATAATTTTCTATATTGCAGACGGGTGTCTGTTTGGGTAACTAGCTGTTGGGTAACTAGAACAGTTTTATACTTTTGTGTAGTTGTACATTTAAAAAAACTTTTTAGGTTTTAAAAATTCGGTAGTTTAAATTATTTAAGCTTTTAAGAAAAGTGGAATTAAAATATGTTTTACTTTTCAGAAAACGTTTAATTAATATTTTACACTGTTTAGAAAAGTGTAGTTAGAACATTGCTTTTAGATTTAAGAAATGTGTAGTTTAAATATTTTACATGTTTTTAGTAAACTGCAATTAAAATATTTTACATTTTTTAGAAAATTAAAATTAGAATATTGGAATATTTTATACCTTTCAAAATAGTGAAACTAAAATACTATATGCCAATAATTTCAAACTTGTTAAAACATGCCATATATATAACACGCTTACAATGATTTTAAAAACAACGCAGTTTTCTAATCCAGTTCGGTTTTGATTATCCTTTTTTCAAATGACTAAAAATGTTTTCTACACATTTGTAAAAACTAAAAACAATTTGCAAATTTGCAATGTTATTAAAATCGAACATTCTTTAAATTAATCTCTTCTGATAAGTACTATAAGTGTTCGAATACATTTTTAAAACTGATAACAATTAAGGATTGTGATACAAGATTTTTAAAAGCTCGCGTTGCGTAAACTGAATACATACTTTTAAAAGGTTTGTAATTTGCTTCAAAACTGAATTTTACTGCTTTAGTTGCTAATTTTCGTACAATGCAATGTTAGAGCGTTGATATCTCATACAATATTCTATAAAAACTTTCACATCTCTTTCCTGTCCAAATTTTACAAAATTTCAAACTGAATTTTGCCTGACTACATTACTACCACTTCTTCAACCACGATATACGAGCATTATTGGAAAAGACGCGAGATGCAAAGTAAGCAACATAAAATAATCTGACTATATGATTGGTATCGCTAAAAAACTCATAAATATTCCCAAATTTTCACCACTACTGGGTGGTTCTTCACGTACTCTTTTGTTCTACTTTTACCCTGGTCTTGTCACTATGTAAAGATGTTCGAAAATGAAAGCGTCGGTATTTTCTGAAAGAAAAGTGAAAACAAGACACCACGATTTACATGCAAGTGCTTCCGCGACTGGGATCTCGTCGTTTTCCATGTCTTTGACTTTTTGTAGGTACAACAAGGCTTCTAATATGTAAAGTGCTTAGGCGCTGTCCTTGTCATTGTCATGCATGTTCGCCAATAAATACCTAAACTCCTGGTGGAACATTGGTACTGTTTCTAGTGCGGATAATCCTGCCACCATTTACATTACGCACAACGCAACGTGGTATATACGCACACACGCAGAACGTAGACAGGATTTCATATATCGTCTGCTAAGAATCCAAATGATCCATATCCATCTTTCGCTAATTACAAAATGCTCTATCTACAAAGAAATGAAAATATCTTGATCCTGAAATTAGGCAAATAAAACATTTTGGACTTTTTAAAAACATGTAAAATATTCTACATTTTTATAAAATGTGTAAATAAAAGATTCTGCAGTTTTCAAAAACATGTAAATAGAAGATTCTGAATTTTTCAAAAACATGTAAATAAAAGATTATGCATTTTTCAAAAACATGTAAATAGAAGATTCTGCATTTTTTAAAAACATGTAAATAGAAGATTCTGCATTTTTCAAAAACATGTAAATAGAAGATTCTGCATTTTTTAAAAACATGTAAATAGAAGATTCTGCATTTTTCAAAAACATGTAAATAGAAGATTCTGCATTTTTTAAAAACATGTAAATAGAAGATTCTGCATTTTTCAAAAACATGTACATATAACATTTTACTTTTTTGAGAAGCATGTAAATAGAAGATTCTACATTTTCAAAAACATGTAAATAGAAGATTCTGCATTTTTCAAAAACATGTAATTCTCATTTTACGCAGATATTTCAATGTGTGTTTTTTTGACATAACTCATTTTAATTTTATCCTAAATTGGATATGGGTCATTTTGGTTCCTTAAAGGCGCGGTATACATTGTACTCTGTACAGGAACAAGAAACCAGGTCACAAAGAGAAGCATTTTGGGTAAAACGCAAAATACGATGACGGTTATTACTATGACGATCACTACTTGCCATTGAATGCCATAGGGCCCGTATGGCCAAGTCATATGGGATTGTAAGCTTCCTTGGGCAGAGTAATAATCTCCTTAGCCACCATATATATGTACAGCACATGACGTAAAATTTAACATACTGAAATATAATGAAAGAGAAAGCTATGTATATAGGTACGCGAGTCTGGATCTGGGAGTAAAAGGTAAGCTGTGTATAAGCTATATGAAGTATTTTTAGACGGGGACGCGCTATTGAGTATAGAGTGGAGTATATAGTGTGAGAGATAATAAAAGGGGAGAGAGTCGTACCATGTAATGATGATGGGCAAGTCTCCTGAGATGATGCTGCAGGACACCTGTGCCCGCATCCCTTCCCGCAGATTGCTCGGGAACTGAAATGGTGCAATTTCCGGAGGTTCTATTTATTTAAACAACAACAAAATTTCAACATTCATTATTATGTACATAGTTAAAGGAAGTGCTTTGGCTAGTGTATAAAAACTCTTTATAATAAATTTACAACATTTTATGCATTTCGTTCCATGTCATTTCTTCAGCTGACATCCCTACATGCAAAACAAGCTATTTACTTCTACTATACCTATACCAGCCATTCAGATTGTTTCTTATATAAATGCAAAGCCAATGCGTTTTTATTATGCTATATCTAAAATAATAGTGTACAGATATATGAAACATCACAATAGATCAAGATGTAAAGTTAGAACCAGCCACACGGATTTTCGCCATTTGCAAAAACGAATTATTACACTCTGTGTGATGAATATTGCAAAGTGATACAATTAAATTTTTCTATACCCCTAAAATTTCTGTGGACAATATAGTTGGTTAGTATTGCTTCTCCAACAAGAGCGCAAATAAATCGAAGTCACAGTTAAAAACTAAGGCAAAGAGCCTTCTAGCAAAAGCAGCAACGTACATACATAGAAATATAAAAATACTCTTGTTTCTACACTGGCAGTTGGTGTAGTTGTAGTTTTACACGTGAAGGAAAGTAAAAGTTGTCTGGAAGAACAAGAGTAATAATAAAAATAAAAGAGAGCATATTGCACACATTTCCTGTCCCATCTTTCCTCTCTATGTAGATATTTCTACTTCTTGGTCCGTGTATTCCTATTATGTATTTTCTTCCTGTCCCTGTCCCTGTCCCGCCGCCACATCCTGTCACTCCAAATGTTTATGTGAGTCAGAGCCTCATAGCCGAGCGAATTCGAATTCGAATTCAGCCAGGAAGTGGCAGTCGGCAGTCAGAGACTCTACTGAATGTATGTCACCTTCCCTCCCGCCACTCACATGCTTTCATCCACTGCGTCGGCGGCGGCGGCGGCACTTGACTATTGTTCCAATCATAATTCGAATTTAGTTTTTTTTACGTTTCTTCAGAGAAAACGCACATTGTCCCCCATACTGCACACTATCTGTCTTCCAAATGTCTTGTCTACATGTTATGGGACGTGAGTGCTTGGATCACCTTAAGTCTACGTAGGTAGCTACCTATATACTTTCTCTTTTTTTATTGCAGGATACAAAATCAAGCTATACGGACTATGCCGTTTAGTTTCCTGTACTAGTACTAGTACTGCTAATGGTCTGCACTGCACGGAGGCTAAGACAATCATCATTCCATAAGTGACTTTCACTTTTACTCGGAACTTTCACTTTCACTTTCACTTTGACTTACACTCAGGACTTTCACTCAAATCTTCCAAGAGTCTAAATTCCGGGACATTGCACACTATATATACAAGCCTCTAAATCTAAATGGACATGAAGACCATACTTGTACGTCTACTCCTCTACCCTTACGTTCTTACCTTCTTATTTGTATGTAGCAATAAAAGAAAGCTTAAAACCCTATACAGTTTTACAGGGTAGGCTCCAGTCAAAAATTTAATATAAAATTGAGCTCAATGTAATCTTTGTTTTTTTCAATGGCTCTGTTTTAAGCTGGCGATTGATTTTACTTAAGATTAGTGAATTCTTGTACAAAAATTGTTATCTATTAATGACGTAGGCACAGTCAATGGCAATATTGTTCGTTGTAATTGTAGAAAGGAGTAGTAGTAGTAATAATAATCATAATCATAATAAAAATGATGATGATGACGATGATTTTAATGATGTAAATAGACAAGACAAACAGGTAGTTTAAGGCGGTAAAATAAATGAGAATAGACCCATGGACTTTCACTTGACTTCATAGATTTTATAGGCCATAGCCGAAATAAACGGGACGAAGGCCATAAACGGGGAAGGATTGCATTCCGTATGTAGTTCCATTTATTTTCCTTTACTTTTTATTTCTTGTAATAGTAAGTCTTAAATGGTTGTCGCTCCTCGTTCTTTAAGACTTAGAGAAAACATTGAATTGCACTGTTCATTGTTTCCCTAAATGTTGAATGCGGATCTAAATTCTGACTGAATTGCTCCTGATGCACTGGAAACTGGAAGAGAGAGAGAGAGAGAGAGAGAGAGAGAGAGAGAGACTAAAGAAGCCGTTGAGATATTGAGAGCTTCGAGTAGAATTAAGAGTCCAGTTAAAATAAATGAAAGGGAATGGGGGGAAACAAGCATAAAATAGCCGTTAAAATAATTCACGGGTTTAGAGGCAATTAAAAGAATGGTGTGGGGGTTGAGACGAAGACGGTTATAAATCTCTGTAGAAATGAGCTAGCTGAAAGGGTTATGGACACGAATGTACTCTCAGCTCTCAAGTGTCCACGGCTATTAAAATTGCTAGACGTCTATGAGCGCTACTATGTATGTACACAAAATTATGCTCATTTTTATTACAACTTTCTCGTTCTTATTTTTAGCACACATTTCCATGCATACATATGTGTGCACAGATAGAAATGAACGCACGACAGGCTTAACACAAATGATTAGAAACGCACGCTTTTTAGCTGCAAACATTTTTGTAGTTGAATGTTCCAGAAACTGAAGAGCGTCCTTATAATGTTAATACATAATGTGGAAAAATTAAATTATTGTTTTTGAAGTTTCTGAATTTTGACAGTAATTTTTATAAAGTGCGAATTTAACTTCTTTAAAGATGCGATAAAGATGGAAGGGAGTTTTGTGAATGTTTTAAAGACGTGTAATTAAAAGTTAATTTAAATGAGCATGAAACTTATAACTTAATGCACTTTGACCTTAGGTAGTTTAAACCTTTTGCACTTTTTAAAAATCTTAAATTTTTTCATTCCAAACAAATTACAAAACAACGTAGTGTGATAATTTTGCAAGTTTTAAAAACAGCGTAATTTAAAATCCTGCAAGTTTTAAAATTGGCGTAGTTAAACCATTTTATAAGTTTAAAAAACAACGTTAATTTAACGTTTTGCTAGTTTCAAAAACAGCCTAATTTAAAATTCTGTAAGTTTTAAAATTGGCGTAATTAAAAAATTTTACAAATTTAAAAAACAGCGTTTATTTAACGTTTGGCAAATTTAAAAAACAGTGTAATTCAAAATTATGTGAGTTTTAAAATTGGCGTAGTTAAAACATTTTGCAATTTTAAAAATCAACGTAGAACATATTTTTTTATTTTAAAACCAATGTAATTACAACATTTTGCAAGACTTGAAACCCTGTAATCTGTGGTGTAAAAGTTTTAATCCACACGTAAGTTCAATGCAATTTAATTTAATAAATTTTGAATATTTCTAGGCGAATTTTACTTCAATTTCATGCAATAATTTCAGTTCTAACTTATTTAAAATGTAGCATTTAAAAGAGTTGTATCTTTTTAACACATTAATTCATCTATTTTGCTGTATAAAACTGTATAATATGTTTAACAAATTTTAGCACTGCTTGAATTCTGTCATCGTAACTTTATTTTGGCTAAATAATTGTATTCAATCACAACTGATAAATGTACAGCGCAAATATAATTTATGTAAAAAAAGTGTGCAAAAGTCTAGAATGTAAGGAGCCTATATATTTACGAGGGTGTAATAAAAATGCTTCAGTAATTTAGCAATTTTATAGCGCTTACAAACTCATAAAGTAGGTACTTACTATATAGACTGTGTATAGGTATATAGGTACTATAAAAGGAGACAGTTTCATCTCTTAATTAGTGGATATGCTTTCTAATACATTAATGATGCACACTGTTTTCGGTTTTACAGCTCTCCACTTCTTCAATTGCCCAAAATGGCATAATTATATACGGCTGTACAGCCAAATTATAGAGCTGCGCTCGGAATTGGAACAATGCGGCTTCTGGTCCTGCTACTTTTACTTTAATGATTTGATTTTTGTACACACGTTTTCTAGGCCAAAAAGTCAGTGTGGTGAGTCGTGATCGGGAGTCTTTTGTCTCTGTCTTCCTCACCATTCCCATCCCTCCCAAAGAAGAAGCAGACAGACAAAGGAACAAACAAAACGTCCGTGGTTACGTGTGCGGTTATCTACGAGAATACGATCGAGGCCCAAATCCAAAAACACGAATTATGTATGCACTCGATTTATACCCGCTATAAATAGAAGTCAGCCTCAATTTACAAATCAAATGGGCTGTACCCAAAACATTTCTACTTAAGCTGAACAGTTATTTGGAAAGATGCAATGTGACAATAGTCCACACTTTAAAAAAATGTTTTTAAGCCAAAATAAATATTTTAAGTCCTTAAATGTGAAAGGCTGCAAATATTATGAAAAAAAAAAAAAAAAATAATTTAAATCTAAATTTAAAAAAAATTAATGTGCTTTTAATGTTGAAATAATACAACGAGTGTATTGCTTAAATTTTGTTTTGAATATGTGTATTTGTATTGTACCATAAATTACGTAAAAAGCTACAGCAATTCAAAAAAAAAATTAAATCGTAGAATTTCCAAACTATCTTAAGTTAGTATTGTATCTGCATTTAGTTAGTTCAAATGTAGGAACAACGGAAGGAAAATGAAAGACCTTCCCGTCTGTCTGTATTTGAACGGAGGTGAGCTACGTGTGGTATTTGAGATGAGGATATGGGAGACAGAACTGCCAAGATGAGAATTTGAAATTCCTCCATATCCACTTTCTCCTTTCTACTTTCACCCAAAACCCAAACACTGATAAACTACCTTCTTCAGTCAGTACTGCAGTGCATGCTTACATATGGGCCATGTCCACGTGCCATACATCTGCCGTGTGGGTGCAGATCCATTCCCAATCTCAACCCATCAGAGAGCTGTTCATTCAGCCCGAGATGTTCTGGAACTCTAGACATTTTCGCTCTCCTACTCTGTGTCGGCTTCGGTTTCGGTTTTGGTTTCGGTTTCGGTTTGGCTCTTGTAGCAGATGGAGTTGTGTGTGGGGGGGAAGTGTAGTACTGGAAACTGGAAACCCAATATGTGTAATTCCATTAATTACGAGGGAAAAGATTAATGAGGCAATGTGGGATGGAATGGAATGTGAAAGCAGCCCGGAACCAAACCTGTCACTGTGAACCTCTTGTTATTGACTTTGGTATAAGTACATGTGGTGCTTTGCTTGTACTATATAAGGTAACTATCTGTATTTGCACCCACAGTATTTATGCAGTATGGAGAGAGCATGAACATTCGCTGACTTTAGTACTGGGGATGAGTCCTGGAGAAATAAAATAGCAATAGAAACAATGGTCGACATCCATTCAGTTCATCTCGATACTGATACTTTAATGCCAATCTTGTATTCAAGTAGGCATCGTTCATGAAGTGTTAAAAAAAGCCATTTGGTACAATTACTAAAATAATGTAGTTGTTGGTTCTAGTAAAATTTTTGTGTTATAGTTGTTGCAAAAATTTAGCAAAAAATATTTAGCTAAAAGTTTGTTTTGCTTTTTCTGGTTGATTTTACAATGGTTGCGTATAAGTAAAAATAATGTTTTCTAATTTAAAAATTTTTCACTTTTAAAAACCACAGATATACCGCCAGAAAGCTCAAATTTTAATTAGAATTTTAAAAATTTTGTCTGCAGAAATTGTCAATTACCTAATTAAAACGTAATTAAATGATAATTATGGTGCACAATTTGTTAAAAAAGTAGCTTCAGTATTTTGTTTAGGTATACATTAAAATAATGAAGTAGTTTATTCGGATACTTCAAGAGCAATCCACATACAGAGTGTAAAATGTTGTGTGATATAAATAAAACAAAAATCCAGTTTTAGGATAGATTTAGACTGCATGAACTGGAGGGGAATGAGGGGATGATGCTGATCTTGATTGTAATTGGGTAAGTTGATAGAATGTATAGGAGGCAGAATGAATCTAATAAGTACGTGGCTGCATGTCTATTCAAGTGAATTGTCTAACATTCTACAAACGAAACAGTCTCCGTACATTATGAGCTCAACATTCATTTATTCCCCTACTTGACGTTAATGCATCCAATACATTGAGAGTGAAAGCGGAGAAAATAAAAGGTATTTTCACTCAATTTATTATTATTTCCCTCTATAACCTCCACTAACTGTCACTCTTAGTCATTTCCCCTCTTTCTCTATTTCTATTTCTATTGCTATGCACTTATCCCAATCAGTGCATTCCTATTATATTCCTTGTAGTGAAATCAAAAGGATCAGTGAGGATTGGCGCATTTAATCTGTTCTTACAGAAGATATTTTGATAACGGGGAAAGTGATAAGATTTCTAACTTGTAAAACTGTAAAACTTCTATAACAATTTAAAATTTTAATGTTTCCACCCTAAAAAGGTTGTATAATTTTTGCCAGTAATTAGTGAATATTTAGAAATATTTTTACCGCGAGTAAAACTGGGGGTTACATCGTTTTTATTTTAAGTTCTACCCACTCACAATAAGTATCTGCACTTGGGTTTTTAGACTATACTACGACATTACATTGCGGGTACTTACAAAATAAAAATCAGTGTTTGTTATTCCCAACGGAGTGTGCAAAATTCAGTAGAAATTATATGTTTAAGTACGCGAATTCGAATTCGAATTCAAGTTGGTCCATTTTATTGCGGATGCATTAGAAAAAGCCTTGAGCTGAGTTTGGCGGAGTAGTTTATGTAGCATTTAAGAGCCTTAATCTAGATTTTCTCTACATATGCATTCTCTCAATAATTCTCAATGTACTCTGCAGAACAAATAGTTTACATCTTTCCCAAATGGAAATAAACATGTGCTCCTGTTCTTGTCTATGGGTGTCTGCTGTTGTAGCAATAAAAATAAAAATGGAATCTGTACTTGGGCCATTTAATTCACTCTCTATGTACGGACACGACAAGCAAATACAAATACAAATGCAAACAAAAACTCAACACTATAACACCAACACCAACTTACATTGAATTTTACACTCGCATTTTGTATATTCCAAATTCCAAGTAGCGAGCTCTCACATTATCTCCAACTAGAGGCATAGTCATGAACGCGAGAGTCCTTCAGTGAAATGGATGGATATCTGTATAATTGCTCATGTTGTGTATACAGTTAAGGAGTCGTTCACAAATAATGTCTTGTTGAAATTATAAATTTAGGTACACCCTCATAGAAAGTCTACTGATGTACTACAATGATGTACTACTGAATTGAAGGCTGTGTAGATGCCTTATTTTGCATCTCGAGCTTTAAAAGCTATTACATCTGGCTCACGTGAATCTCTCTTACTACAATGCACTTGGTATAAGATAAATGATTACAATGCTTTCTCTCTCGTTCTAAATCCAGCCATTTATTCATCTATTGCGTGGCTTCTGTATTGAGTATTGTAAACATCCCATGTCTGTCCTTATGCTCATACATCCGTTGTATGTTTTTGAGCTGAACCCGAACCTGTAGCTACACTACTTTCTATTTTTTGTTCGCTGGGAAAGTTGGGGGAGTTGGTGCAACTCTAAATGGGCAGATTACACGTCTCTTTGTGTTGTATTGTGTTCGGGATCCAAAATGTGAGGTACACATCAGTCAGTCAGTACCGCCACCGTCCGTACCGCATGGACCATAACCTTACTTGTGTATGTAAGGCATGCACGGCCCACAAACGTAATGCATAATACATATTACAATGCATCTACACAGTATATTTCCTTTCATGGCGTGGTGGTGGTGATGGTCGTGTCGTGGTCGTGGTTTGGATAAGAAAAAACCTCTTTTATGCTTTCTCCTTTAAAACCTTTTCCCAAACCATAATTTATGGCTACTCGGAAAGAATTACCAATGCAATAGGCAAGTCAAATCTTGTACCATACGTAGCCGTAGAACACGAGTAGCACAACCCCTTGTTCAAGAGAGAATGCCAATATATGAAATGAGACTGAGTGAGTGGTGGTGGTGGCTACAGTATCAGTCTGAAGACCGTATGGAGACCGGTACCGGGACCGGGACCGGGACAGGGAGCCGGGAGCCGGATCTGGCCGGAAAGGAAAGAGATGCAGGATGCAGTGTTGGATGTATGGATCTCTCGCCACTCTTTCTCGTGAACATGACTGATGAAAAAAAACATGAGATCCACAAGTCCTACATATATTATCCCTATTCAACATTCAAAGCCACTCTGCTGTTTTCCATCCGATATCGGTCTGGAGTTTTGGAATTGGAACGAGAGTGTTATGTATGACGGTCTACGGTTACGATGAATTGTATTAAAAGCTGAGCTTAGTCGGCTGCATGCATTTCCGTCTAGCTTATAAAAGCGCCCTATTTTTATTTTCTGAAATGTGTATTTTTTGTATTTTTTGATTTTTAGAAGTGCAAAACGAACTAATAGCAAGTTTTGAAAAAATGCAAAAACTTACTAATCGGAAGTTTTAAATAGGGCAAAAAAACTAATTACAAGTTTTTTAAAAGTGGATTTTGTAATAATTCCAAGTTTAAAATAAAATGAAATTCTTTTAAATAATTTAAGCCCATGTGTTATTTTGTATTTTTAAAACGTTTGTAAACGTAGGTAATATAGCCGAAACCTTGCATTCTGATTTTTCTTACGGCTTTTTTAAAAATTAACCTACTATTCCTAAACCTGCATGTACTTTGTCACCCAGGTGAAGCAAAGGGGACCTTGCCCTAATGCTCACACTAAACGGCAATAATTTAGAATTTACCACGTTAAAGGAACCACATTCCCCTTATTAAAAAACGATACATCAGATGATTTCCGTTTCCTTTCACAAGTATCTAAACCTTCTATACACTCTGTAAAAGCTCTTGAAAGCGGCTCTATTCCACTGTGTGTAATACTCAAGATGAAAGGAAGGCGGGGAAATACGTACAAAGAAGGTCGACCGAGTAAAACGCAAAGTATATTTGTGAATGTGTCCGTCTGTCGTAGCCTCTTAAGATATTTTCTCTGTACACATACTTGAGAGGTGGGTTTTGTTTCTCGTATAATTTTCCCTCCATTTTACTTTCTACTTTCTGCATCTACACTTGAATTGTAAGTCGTCTCTATATATGGTTTGCTATCCACTGTACACTGTACAGATGATTTTAGAGAGTAACGAGTAAAGCAACGCTTTAGAACAATCAAATTCTACACAGTATCTTTTCATAATATGCTTTTCTTACTTACATGGACACATACTCTCTGCTCTCTACTACTGTGTTTTACTAGTGCTCCTCTGAGAGTTCAAGTTAAGCGGATGGAAAACAGACCAACACTTTCTCTCAATTTTAACTCTGCTTTCCCCCCTTTCCTTATTTTTTCCGTATCTATGCAATTTCCAGAGCCTGGCTGAGTAAATGCCTATAGATATATATGACCCTATAGAAATGTAACCAACGCAACGGCTAGTGAAATAAGGACGAAGCGTTGATAGTTGTAGAATGGCAAAAGCACGAGGGACCTTCCCTTGTTATTACTGCTCACCTCAGCACTTGAAACTTCAACTTGAAGACGGATGAGCTCAGCTCAGGAGGAAACTCAGAAACTAGTGAACTAAACAGAAACATATTACAAGGAAAGAGTTTGTTCCTCTTACAAAAATAGAGAGAAAACAAGGACGCCTTGAAAAGATGGGAGAAAGCAGTGAAAGCAGTCAGCGAAAGAAGGAGAGCAGTAAGTAGAGATAAGAGAAAGAAACTACATACACACACACGCACTTATACATACACAAGAATAAAGAGGTAGAGAAAATTATATTGATTATTATGCGGGTAAAATTGCTTCTTCTGTATTTTCGTCCTACAATAATATTGACTCAGGTCCTTTTTTTCCATTTCTATATTTGCCACTTTCCCTCTACTATACAGCCTAAGCTTTTGGTAGTTATGACTACTACATATGCCTATAGGATAGACACTAGCCAAGATAAAAGGGAACAGGAAGATCGACAAAATCGTTTTCGTTCTCGTTTTTTTTCTGGTTTATTTTCCCTTCTTCTTCTTCTCTGTACTTTCTTAGTTTACAGAGTCATACAGGGGAAGAAACAAAGACAAACAGAAAAACACTTATCTCAAGTTCTACTAGACAAAAAAAGCGTATGGAGATGTGCTGCTGCCGACTTTATACTATATATAGGTGCTTTTTCCACATGTCCTATATGGCGTTTCTCTTCCAATTCAATACGTGGCTGTTTGAAGTTTGAACTCCCGTATAGGAGACGGAAAGGGAAACCAAAACGAATGTAGAAGTTTAATATGTATACATTGGAACGGTAACGGTCAGGGTAACGGCCCGGTAACGCTATATATTCGGCTCAGTTAATATAATCCCTCTCAACGCCACACTTTTACTTGCCCTTTTCACCACCAACGAGCATCACCGCAATTTCTTGGAAAATAAGGACCATTTCCCTTTCCTTTTAAGAACCTATCAAGACAATCCAAGACGGAGGCAATGCCTAAACCAAAACCAAAAGGTACCGACACCGATACCGGTACCGGTACTGGTACTGGTACTGGTACTGTATCCAACCCGATGCTGATAACCGATACTGTAGAAAAACAGTGAATATACAAGATAGAGACAAGTTGCTTATATGTTTTTTGCCTCGGTGAGTGAAAGTAGCTTTCTTTTCTTTTATTTACACACGTGGTTGGGGTTACAGACTACAGTGCAGGGCCGGACGAAGGAAATGCTTTTAGGCAGCAATTTGTTTCAATACAAAAAACACCATGTTGAATTTTGAATTATTAATGGTTTTCTTAGGTATAGCAAGATTTAATATTTGCATGTTTTAGAAAAGTACAAAATGTTCTTGTTACTTGATTCAGAAGAGTTCAAACTGCTCTATTTCCATGTTTTTGAAAATTCAAAATGTTCTTTTAACATATTTTTAAAAAGTGCAAAATGTTCCATTTACATGTTTTTTGAAAATTCAAGCAGCACGGGCTGCCTGCGCTGGCCGCATAATCCGGCCCTGCTACAGTGAAAGCAAGAGAAAGCTGTATAGGGATACGAATAATAATTTGAGGTCTTTCAAGTTCCAGTTCCAGCTTCAGTTTAAGTTCCGTAGGGGAAATAACATAGGTAGGTAGGTACTTGAGTGCTTGTCTCTGCATTACGTAGTACCTATGTATCGTGTGTAGAGTGTGTATGGTAGCATCGTTAGTTGAAGCTAACCTTATTTTTCGAGAAAACTACAGCTTTCTCTCTGATTTCGCTTCTATGAATTTGATTTCCCTATCTAAGCTCGTTAGTAAGGAGAATTTTAGTGTAGTACATATGTGTTACAGTAAAAAACTAGGGGTATAAACTATAGGGACTTGTAGGGTACTATGTGCATATTAAATTAGACTTCTATTCAAGTACATGCTACCAGTCCGCATATATAGCTACTTATGTATAGGTATTATAACTAAATAAATGAAAATGTAATCACGCGGACAGCTTATACGTGTCTATTTATAGCGGTAATTGCATACATGCAGGAAGAGCGGAGATTGCGATATTGATCTTTTATTGTGCCTTTTTTTGCATCAACAATTTTCCTTGGAATTCTGAACAATACAACGATATTGCATTTAATACAACGTCAATCATGGGATTATTACAATGCATGATATTTACGGACATAGATACTTTCTTGGTTTAGCTCCTACCTGTAGGCATGGCGGTATAGCGAGTGGAACGGTATCTGTCTGTATATCTCCTTAGACAAAGACTAAGACGAAGACTGACTGACAACACAAAAGAAAAAAGAGACGTTCATTGTAATTGGGACAAAATGCCAAGTCCAAGACCCTCCTGATTTTGTTATGGATAGTGAAGAAGCATAATATTTGATTTTGATTTCGATATAATATAGTATAATTTGCTTTATAATTTACAACAACGTGCAGTTTTCAAAACGTTAAATAATTGTAGCAAAATAAGACAGTTTAAATGCAGTTTCCATAATTATTTTTACTAACAAATGTTAAATAAATTAGATTCAATAGTTCAAGTTAGAAATAGTGAAATTTTTTCAAATTTTTGCATTTAGACCGTTTTGCATTTTTTAAATGCAAGTCTACCCATGTGCCTTTAATTTTAAGATATATGTTTTTATTTTTTTGTTGTTGAGGCATTTGTAATTTTTTTTACGTTTTCTTGAGATTCGTATTTCCTGAAGCAATTTTCTTTTGATTTGAGCCAAGCAGTGCAAAATGGGTAGTTTGAATTTTGCAGTGGGTCTATATATGTGTAAATATATATAGAGTTCTTAAATAGGCATCTCTGCTTTCCCTCCTAAGGAAAGGCTGCTAACGTTAAAATATAAGTATGTAAGAAGATGAAAGCATTCCATAATGTTGAAGCTATGTACTACAGTACACGATATGTGCGTACAGGGGTTGTAAGCTATCAATCTTGTTGGGATGATGATGGAAATGGAAGTCAGCAGGTAGTCGCTCTCTTCACGACTCTTCCATTTCCATCACAATCCGAATTAGACGAAGACGAGAGCGTAAACGAGGAGCCCCTATAATATACTTAGGAGAACATGTACACAAGTATGTGGACTGCACAAGTGTTGGACTCATTTTGAAGCCTTTTCTACAATTTACTACCAAACCTTTTTTTCACGTTTTTACCTTCCACTCTCTCCACTGTCTACATCTCCCTCACTTAAATGACATGTGTGTGCAGGTAGTTTGAGAGAGCTTGTTTTTATTGTAGAAAATAATGGGGAACTCTAACTGCTCTATCTCATTCTCCGTATGTACAATTATGTACCGTACATAACAATATACAAGGTAGGAGCCTGCTATTGCGTACACGTTTTGTTGTTGAAGAGTACAAATAAACCATTTGATGTCTTTTAGGTGACCAAAAAACACCATATCGCCTCTGAAGAACCAAAATGACCCATATACATTTGTAGATAAAAACAATATCTACTATCTACAAAAATATTTAAAAATGTCTTGAAAGAATTTAAACAAAATATTTTTCACATTCCCAAACTATGTAAATAGAACATTTTAGACTTTTCAAAAACATGTAAATAGAACATTTTAAACTTTTCAAAAAGATGCAAATGGAACATTTTACACTTTTCAAATACATGCAAATGGAACATTTTACACCTTTCAAAAACTCTTAATTACCATTGTACGCATTTTTCTCATTCTTTATGACATAGTTCATTTTGACTGTAGCTTAAATTTGATATGGGTCATTTTGGTTCTTCACAGACGATATTTAGCATTTAGTATAGAACTCTGATTTTGAGATTTATTAATTCAATTAATCGCATTGACAATTTAAGCGGCATTAAAAATGAGTAAAATAAATAAAAACAGCGTTATTTGCATCACAGTAAAAGTGAAAAACAAGGTATTTACGTTCCCATTAAAGTGCAAAACACACTATCTGTACTTTATTGACGGTGCAAAACTTATTATGTACGTCTCTAAAAGTTCTTAAAATAATTTTCCTCGTTTGTTTGAATCTGCAATAATAGCTAAAATCTCCACTTTTGTAAATACCATGTAAAAAATACAATTTGTTTACTTTTCAAAATGTAGGAAATATGCTTTTTATTCGTTTTTTAAAAGTCAGTTTATTTAAACCTACTTAATATAAAAAAATTTACTAACAAAGTAAAGATTGTTCTTTCATAATATCGTGACTTAATCTTATAATTAAAAAAATGTAATACAATACAAAACTAATACAGATAGTTCGTTTTGATTCTTCCCCAATGATACCCTGCTCTCTCTCTCTCGCTCTTACCGAAAGCAGAGATACTTTATAAGACATTTTATACGCATATGCTTTATTACTCCCTCTCTCTCTCTCTCTCTCTCTCTCTCTCTCTGTCTATTGCTCAGCAATCTCAGCATGTGAGCTCTTTAAAATATTATATATCACTCTTTCACTCCCTTCTTTCTCTCACTCCATTTCTCTCCCGTTAGCCTTTCCCTCAATCCTTGATCCAGAATCCAGAAATCCAGACCCAGAAATAGAAACAGGCTTTTCATCATTATCATTAAACTCGAGCTCATCACATTCATTTCCACATTTATTTCAACATCCTGAACCAATCAGCCTCCGTCTACATCATAATATACACATAGCGTCTATACAAATCTCCTGATTCTTTACACAAATACAATTACTACTCAACAATACAAGGGAAATCCTACACAATTATATACGTATAAAGTCTACTCATAAATATTATAAGCACGAAGCTTGACAGACTTTTCAATTTATTTCCTTCTTTTTTTCCTAAGTAAGGTACTTTCACCAATACGTAATACTTTCACATCTACATGGGTCCATGTTTGTTTAACTAAATTATAGATTGGATTTTGACTATATTTGAATTTTAGAAAGAGAGAGAGAGAAAAAAAATTGCAAATAGAAAAAACGAATCAAGGAAATAAATTGAAATTGAAATTTGAGTTGAAGGGAGAGGAGAGGAAAAAGAACAAAGGTCAAGGAACGAGATGAAAAAATAGACGCTTCATATTTCAAATTGCACTGAATTTTTTTTATGTAGGGTGTAGAATGTAGAATGTAGTTCAAACCGAATGCAATGTGATGTGATGTAATGTAATGTACTGCAGTGTGCAATTTACAAGGGAGTGACAGTGGCAGAGGGAATTTGTAATGTAGAAAGAGGATTTCCCAAGTGGTACGGCTACGATGTGAAAACGGTCCGGTAACGGTACGGATCCCTATCCATAGGTTTATGTACAAAAACTAGTGGGCGAAAGTTTTGGGTTACGTTTATTTTGCGATTGGGATTGCGATACAAAGACAAAGCAGAGAGGAAAACAGAGATGACGATGAATACTAAAACGATGGATAGTATAAAGCGTACCGAGGAACTAGGACACAGACACACAGAGAAAAAGTCAGATGCATATTTTTTTAAAAAGATTTTACAGAGAAATAAATTCAATTTAAACTTGTTCCAAATACATTTTGGCGGGTTGGAAGCAATACTAGCCGTTTGAGTTAGCAGTGTGTTGCATTGAAGTTTCGTAATAATATGCAAAGCAGTGAGCTTACGTAATGTGTATTTCTATTCTGAATTGGATGCTCAAAAAAAAATTTTTATACAATTTTCAATTATATAATGAAAAATTTTAATTGTAAAATTTTAAATGTAAAATAATGCATTTTGTAAACAAGAAAATTAATTTATTTGTGCGTGGGCTAAGGCCCGTTTATGCAATAAATCTATGCAATTATATAATGAAAATGATTAACACATTTTTTAAATGAATTTAAGGTTTTTTTGTACTGTTAAAAATAATGTAATTACGAGATTTTATCACTTTTTGAAGCATGCATTTAGGACGTTTTGACCTTCTAAAATTATTTAAAGTATTTTTTGTAATTTTTAAAATAATTTAATTAGTAGATTTTGTCACTTTTTGAAACATGTATTGAGGGCGTTTTGACCTTTCAAAATAATGTAATAACGAGATTTTTTCACTTTTTGAAACATGCATTTAGGACATTTTGGCATTTCAAAATAATGTAATTACAAGATTTTGTCACTTTATAAATATGTATTGAGGACGTTTTGACCTTCCAAAATTATTTAAAGTTGTTTTGTAATTTTCAAAATAATGTAATTAGGAGATTTTGTCACTTTTTGGAACATGCATTTAGGAAATTTTGACCTTTCAAAATAATGTAATTAGGAGATTTTGTCACTTTTTGAAACATGCATTTAAGGCGTTTTGAACTTACAAAATTATGTAAATAAGAGTTTTTGCAAATTTCTGAAACACAGGTTTTAAACTTTTTCGACTTCATATATAATTTACGTGCAGATATTTGCAATATTTTGCAATTCCTAAAAATTTCGTATGATTGGTTCTTTTTCTGGCTATGATATGAATATGATTTTGCCCAACGGTTTTTCAGACACGGCTAACGAATTTAATGTTGTGATTCTTTAATTTCCTTGTTGTGTGTTATGCTATACGCCTTGCCTTTATGCCTTGCTAGTTTTTTTAGAAAAAATTAAATCTGAAAATTCAAATAATGATGGTAAATTCGAGATCGAGCAATACGGGTCAAACTATTTTGCAACTAATTAATTGTATATTATGACAAAAAGATAATGCCTGCATACCAACATGAAGCATGAAATGTGTGAAAAAGTACCAAAAAAAATCAGCTTACTTATAACATTTAAAATGAGAGCCCCTTGAGCACTGCGTCCTTGTTTATTCTCCGCTTCACAAATGTAAATTCCCTCATCCATTGCTCTCTCAATATGATCCAGATGAAGACTCCCCGTCGCATCCACTTTCTGTCTCAGATTGGATGGGAGAGACAGTCCACCTTTGGGAGCGGATCCCGAGCCTGAACTGGAGCCGGACCCGGAACCCGGGACAATGCCAGGACCCGAACCAGGACCAGAACCAG
Source organism: Dicyrtomina minuta (assembly GCA_949802685.1). Taxonomy (NCBI): domain Eukaryota; kingdom Metazoa; phylum Arthropoda; class Collembola; order Symphypleona; family Dicyrtomidae; genus Dicyrtomina; species Dicyrtomina minuta. The sequence goes on from OX461810.1 coordinate 53,660,224, forward strand.
AACTAGAGCCCACTCCTGAGTATAGAATATCTGGAATTGGCGTGTTCAATGGGTAACGTGTCCATTGGAAGCTGTGGAGTGGATAGCCCCCAACTGGACAATTGAGCTTTGTAGGTAAACCTATAATAAAATGTATAAAATACAAAAATATAGAAATCTGGAATGCGAGTACAATATAAATGTGTTATAGTTGGAACGCATATAGGTATGCTATAGTATATAGGCTATATAGAAGATCAAGGGAACAAATTTATTTATGTCTGTAGATGAAGCAATAAATTATTATTACAGAAATATTGTTTTCATATCATCCAATAATATGACAGAGAAACATATATCCATGGACATTATGTGAACCTATAAAAATAAAACATATATAAAAGGGAGGGAAAAATATGAAATAGTGCTCATGGCTGAATGCATGTCGGACCGGATGTCGGAATTATTGGAGTAGGAGCGAGAACCAAAATACATACAAACCATTTGATTATACTTGGGCTAAAATCAAAACATACTACGTTCTCAATTTTAAAAGATGATGTGCCAAAACGGTTCTTTGAAATAAAACTGCTTTGAATTTGAAAAATTTAGAATGCAATTAATCAAATTATCCCCTGATCTCATTTAGTTACCGGGCGTTTAAAGGTAAGAGCATTAAGTTATTAGCTTCAAGGGGAATTATTCGGATATTCATGATACACGATTTTTAAAGGAGCAAAATTATTGTATTTTTGCAATTTTTAAAGGAGCAAAATAATTATATTTTTGAAATTTTTAAAGGAGCAAAATAATTATATTTTTGCAATTTTTAAAGGAGCAAAATAATTGTATTTTTGCAATTTTTAAAGGAGCAAAATAATTATATTTTTGCAAATTTTTAAAGGAGCAAAATAATTATATTTTTGAAATTTTTAATGAGCAAAATAATTATAATTTTGCATTTTTTAAAGAAGCAAAATAATTGTATTTTTGCAATTTTTAAAGGAGCAAAATAATTATATTTTTGCAATTTTTTAAGCTGCAAAATAATTATATTTTTACAATTGTTAAAGTAGCAAAATTCAAAAATTGTACTAGTTTGAAAATTCAAAACATAAAACTTCCACTTATAAAAGTGAAAAAAGCAATTTAAAAAACTTTTTTAATCGACTAAAAATCCTAAAATACTATTTACACATTTTGTAAAACGCAAAATTCCACAATTTTGACAGACTTGTATAGTTTCAAAATATTAGTAAAATTGAACTGCCTAAGTTCTAAAGTACCCGTATAATTGAAAGTAGTAACAGTACCTACATACTATGATGCTATCAGATGGTATGTTTTGCATTTAACCTTATATATAGCAATAACAAAAGGCTTGTTTGAATTCTTCAACTCTACAACATATCTGTACCCCTACACACATGTGGAATCTGGAGTGAGAAAATACTACACATACACATATAGCACCAATCCCACGGCACGGCATAACTGAGATACTGCGAGTTAGAAGTGTGGCTATGGAACGTGGCCTATGTAACCGCGTAGCCCAGATGCCCAGACTCAGACGGCGGATGGACATAATTCTTGAGACAATGTAAAAGGGCTGTAAACGTAATCCTAATTTAGATGACAAGACTAAACCTTCGCTTTCCCCATAATAACTCATCAGTCATTATTAATCCTCAGAGGGAGAGACGGGGACGTCCGCTATCCAAACTACAAACTACAACTGAAAATCCACCGTCTTCTCCCTTCCCCTCTTTTTCGCTCCTTCAATTCCCTTTGCTTTCTTCTTCAGTCCAATGGCAGACCAAGTCCAGAAGAACAAAGAATCAGAATCACGAACTTTCGAACTACAACTACAATACAATGATGTACTGTATACGCTCTGAGCCGACTGATACTCCTGTCCCTTGCACTCAAATGCAATAGTCATACAATTTCCCTCCTTTCTCCCCAACTGCAGAGCAGCAGTACAAAAAGAAAACATATGCACACACTGCATACAAAATGCTACACACTCAACTTTCAAAAGTACACACACACAAACCCTCAGTATGGACTTGGACAACTACAGTAAGTAAGTAAGTACAGAGTTATGGAGATTTCAAAACTTAAACTTTCGGAACGGAGAAACATTGAAGCTGCTTGTATAGTAGTGCCCGCTGTATCCCTGTCCCTGTTTTTGTAGTCTGTCGGAGAACCTAAGGGAAAAAAATACTGGAATCCTTTCGGTAAACTTAAAGTTTTGAGCCGCCGAAAATGTAAAGAGAGATAGAGAGAGAGAGAGAAATACTGTGGACGTTGTTGGGTTGGATTTGGATTTGGACTTGAACAGGGCGAGAGAGCATCGGTCTCGGTTTCGGTGTCGGTTTCGGTGTCGGTTTCGGTGTCGGTTTCGCTTCTACTGTATTCTACGTTCGCCCAAGTTAGAGGCCAAGTTGATTTTCAAGTTTTGGGGGATCACTCCACTTTCTCTCTACTTTCACCTTCCATTTCCACCAACCATCCAACAACGAGGCTCAATCTTACCAAAAAAAATAAGACAGCAGCGGAAGCCATGGAGGCCAGGCCATGTTTATACATACGTACAGTAGGTACTTCTTGAATTTGAAATTTTCTCGTTTTTTTACACAGAAAAGTAGAAGCTGAGGGATGAAGAAAGTTTTTGGATTCATTTTTACACATAGTTGAACAGACGTGGGGAGATAGGACCTTTTGCATTAGAGAGTGAGAAATCAAAATTCCTAATGGTATATCTAGCAGTTTGAGGAGGAGGAGGTTTACGTACACTTTCACACGTTGTAACTTTATACCGGCACGGGTGCGGGCACGGGCACCTTGGACTTGGAACGGCTACACGGCACGGGATATCTATAACTATAGTGTAACAATAATATAAAGTCTATATTGCTTCCTCCACGTTGAGTCTAGTCTAAAGTGTAGTCTATATAGTATCCATATATACTGGACATAGCCTATGTGTGAGAAGGTAGAATGTGTAGAAGTAGGATCCAAGTGGAGCCTTAATCTGAGTCATAAATTCTGATTAAATCCTAAAGTAGAAAATAGGAAATGTGAAACATATATAAGGAAACTGGCTACAGGCACTCTGCCACCGGCAACGGCACTAGCTGGTCTGTGAGATTTCAAGACCTAATTTCACCATATAACTTTCACTATATACCGCTCCTATACCACTATAGCACACACTGTCCAGCCTCCAAATAAAGATCCACAGCGCCTTTGTATATCCCAGTCCAAGCTATAGCCCAGCAATGCGGCCATGGGCAAAGCCCTGCCCTACACACCCTACATGTACATACATACTTTTTAAAAAAATCCCGTAGTATTTCCACCCTTAAACAACTTTACTAGGTACTTCTACTATACTACAACTCGAGCATCCTCGTTTTACATTTTCACATGATTTCCACTTCCACGGCCTATGTATGTACGGCCAACTATGGACAAGGGATATCGGGAAGTTTTAGTTTTGAGTCTTTTTTTTTCGTCTACAAAATCCACATAATTTCTAAGGCTTTGGCTTTGAATTTGGCTGGGGCATTGGCAACGGCAAGGCTATATAGAAGAAGAAGGAAAGCCATGAAAATGAAAATGAAAACTAGAATTTGGGAAAAGGAAACATACTAAATGCAGTAAACTCAAAGAAACTGCTACATACTTGGGTCTCTCTGTCCCATCATCCCGGCCATGTCATATTATGTACCTACCTACCGTATGTAAGTTTCGAACGCCTTACATTTACACAGCACATGGTTCACGGTTTCGGCCTTGGCCAGGCTTCAGTGCCTCAAAGTGTTTTTGTATGTATATATATGGAGTGTACACATTGACTTTTTCGTATTCGTTTTGGTTGTATAGCCGTCAACTTGGCTTTAGCTTCTGTGTTGGTGTTGGTGTTGGATTTTGATCAGGAAAAGACAGGATGAGAATTTGGTGACAGTTGCAATCGTTTTCTACGTAACCTATTTATCCGATTACAAGTTTTTTTTTATACTCAACTCAACTTCTTTTCCTTTCGATTCCCTATCTATCCGCAGGCGCGTAGCCACAGAAAAATTTTGAGGCACAACTATAGCGCTCCTATTGGTACATATAGGCCATTTTTATTCAGATAATGTAAGAATGTATTTTAATTATGGGGCCGGCCTATAGGCTTGGTTGGTATAGTAGCCCTGGATACGCTCCTGACACTGACACTGACACTGGTCCATCCTTATGTAAGATGTTACTTGTACATTCTGCAGTCTGGAGATAGGGAAGGACACGAAAGAAAAACGAAACGATTGATAGAATTGCTATTTCTATGCATTGCTTCCGCTTGGGTAGGGGACAATTTCGACTTGGACTTGGACGGCGTGGCGTTAAATAAAAACTTGAGAATTGGGACTGAAACTGGACTCGAAGGAAAATCGAGACTCGTAAAAATAAAAATAGACTGTGAAGGTGGAAGGCTGGTCAAAAATAGGGTAAAGTTCCGAGTTTTTACGAAATTATGCGTATACTGACTGATATGTACGAATTACCTATCTCCCTATCTTTACCTTAAAAAAATGCAAATTAAATTAGCAGTCTAGTCTTAAGCATATAAATAACATACTACTACAAGTACATAGATAAATGGAGGCCAGAAAAAATTCCATGTCGAACTTTGTTCGTTTCGGACATTCGGACGGACTCACCTGCAACGGCTGTGATATTCTTGAGTGACTTGGCGACTGGGTTCCCGAAGACATTGAGCCAGGCTTGATGACTCACATGGCCGAGCGGATTCTTGCCCGTGCAGCTAAACTCTCCGCCGTCCTGCGGTGTGACATGACTCAAATTTAAGTGAGTGATCACATCCCCGTTTCGGTCCAAGTAACTTCCGTATGTCATCCGACTCGAGAGCACATCCTCTCCTCTCACCGTCTCATGGTCAATTAACCAGGACGCTTGTGGTGTGGGATAGCCACGGATTACACACTTGAGTCTGCCAAAAAGACACACACACACATACAATCAGAACCAGAACCACAAGGCGTGTCATTAGAGCCCATGAAAAACTTTTACAACTTAACAGGAATCTTATACCAGCTATCACTATCATACATACAGATACGCTTATATCTTTCTTAAAACTTAAGAGTCGTCCATGTAGACGCCATGTAAAATCCCCCCCCCCTCACTGCATCCAAGTAAACACTGTAGGCCAACATTGCTTGTTGTATTAGTTTTAAGGAAAAGACACCGCCCCTCTCCCCTTTGTTTCTTGTTTAACATCATTTATGGAAGACCCTTTATATCTCTATTCTGGAAGTAGCAGAGGATGCGGATGGACACGGAAGATAAAGATTGAGTTAAATTACTTAATTTAATTTCTTATAATTAAAACGCCAAATGCTTGAAGGGATTCCTTGGGATTTTTTTACACAAGTTGCTGAACTCATCTCATCCATATCTAATTACTACGTCCTTTTTTTGGCCTTTTCTTATTTTATTTTAAATGTAAGGGTCGCCCGTAAATGATGGAGAGGAATGACTTGTCAAAGCCCCCACCTTACAAATTTTAAGGAGAATATGTTGTAAAACGAGCGCCCACCCCAATGGATGATTTTAACTAGTTGTCCCACAGTTTTATAAAGTAATTTATGGACTACCCCATGGACGTAAAACTTGTCAAGAACAAAGGACAAAGGACTGATGAGATACGGAGATAAGGTATGTAAAGGTAAGCGTATAAATGAAAACTTGACTGTGAGTGTTTGAAGAAAGGATCTACTATTCTAATTAGAATAATTGCCCTTTTGTAAACTGCCTTCTTTTTCTTCTTTTTTTTAATTGTAATTTTTATAATAGGAGGATCAATGTGGGTATTGTTAACTTACGAAACATATGATCCAGCTGAGACAGTTTGTTCGATGAAAGTGTAGCGAAATATTGGGATCTCTCCTGTGTAAACAAGAATCAAAAAGTTTCAATTAATATTCATGGGTTTTTTGTACATGTATACTAATCTTATTATAACTGTGCGCAATAGCAATAGAGAGAAGTTGAAGATTGGCAGGTTTTCAATGAATTTAATTTTCATAGTTGTATCTATAATTTCGAAGGGTAAAATTACTAAATATTACATAATGAATTGCACGTTTTAGGTTTTTAAGACAAGTAACACATTATAAACTATGAATATAACGATTAGGATTTTAGTATTGAATTTTTTCGAGCGTTTACAGCCAATGCAATTTTACTATACATAGTGTACTTTTGTAACTAATTTAATTAGAACAGTATAAATCCCCTTTAAAAAAGTACAACTAAAGTATTTTGCATCTTTTTAAAAATGCCTCAGTATAGCTGTTGAAACATTTTGCAATGTAAAAAAATATAAAATTATAAAAGTTTTGGAATTTCAAAAATCATCTATATAGAACACTTTGCACTATTCAAAATAATGCAATTAGAGCATTTTGCACTATTCAAAATAATGCAATTAGCATTTTGTAATTTTCAGAACAATGCAGTTAGAACATTTTGTATTTTTCAAAACAATGCAGTTAAAACGTTTTGTAATTTTCAAAATAATGAAGTTAAAACATTTTGCATTTTTCAAAATATTGAAGTTTGAACATTTTGTATTTTTCAAAATAATGCAGTCAGAACATTGTGTACTTTTCAAAATAATGAAGTTAGTACATTTTGTACTTTTCAAAACAATGCAGTTAGAACATTTTGTTCTTCTCAAAACAATGCAGTTAGAACATTTTGTACTTTTCAAAGCAATACAGTTAGAACATTTTGTACTTTTCAAAATAATTCAATTAGAGCATTTTGCACCATTCGAAATAATGCAGCTAGAACATTTTGCACTACTCAAAATAACGCAGAGCAATTTTCTAAATTTTTTCAATACAATGCATTTAGTGCATTTTGCAGGTTTAAAAGTAATGTAATTACACACAAGAAAGGCTGAGACATATTTGCAAATGAAATAGAGGAACGTTGAACATCAAAGAGCCTTCAACATGTTACATAAATTCCTGTCATCGTCACCCAATTCATCCTACATTAAACAGCGTCTAAAAGTATAATTTTAACTTTGACTAATAACCCAGTGTTATTTACATACTACATAATAGGCTAACGTCAATAAGCGTATAAGGGCTGTCCATAAATGATGTCATCGTAATATCCCCATTTCTATGGCCAGGACCCCCCTTTTGTCATGAGCTTAACCATTGCGTAATTGGCTATCTTTAACACTGGATGTCATCAGCCTCCAAGCAGACCCATTGACCTTATCTGTGACATCATTTATGGACGACCCTACACAACTTTAGGGATTGAGGCACATTGGCAAATTATGCAACACAACGGAAAGTACATACTATAGGTATATGGAAAATTTTGGACAATAAGAAAAACCAGATCACTATAGTACACTACAGATTGCAGTAGAGATAGTTACACAGTGAACTGCATTGATTTGTTTGGTTTCTTTCACTCATTTTTCGTGTCTCAAGTCTGATGACTTGGCTCGTTTCATAAAATCCACAAATATTTAAAAATGGAAATTAAAGGCCACTTCGGCTTCGTCTTTGTAGAGAAAACAGAGAAAACTCTCGTTCTTTTATCAATCTACGACTCCACAGCAACACTACTGTTACTGATATAACTTTTCAAGCCCATGTAATAACACCCATGTGAATCTGTCATGTGTGGAGCAGTGGAGTGACGGTCTGGCCTGGCCTGGCATCGTACCTCACCGCACTCACTCGTGTCCAAAACCAAAACCAACTCCAAGGCAGTCAAAGTCACCTAATCTATGTGTGCCATACGACAGGACTGACAGGACCTGTGTGTGTCTACGTATGCTTGGTGGTGAGTTGTGAGTTTGTTGGGAAATCGGGAAATGTTGAAACGGTCTATCAACTGAATTCATTACACCACATTCACGAATTCATACACGAGAAATTTCCTTTGACTCCCAGTCTTGAGACCCAAAAACTTTTCCTGTTCCCTCTCCTATTCTCCCATCATCCATCCGTCTTGCATATAAGAAGCATATATGCATGTATAATTATTGCTTATTGCAGCTGAAAATACGCATGTATGCACCTGTGTATCCATGGAATATGTGTATATATAGCCTGGCTATTTGGAAAGAAGTATCCTTTTAGATACATATAGGCTACTTACTACCCACAATTAGATTCATAAATTGCAAATAGAATTATCTGCTGGAGAGACGGAAGGAATTTCAGAAAGTTTTGCACTATTAATAAATTGCTACATGTATACATTTTCTATGCAGTGGAAGATGCGGTACCGGACAAAGATGCTTCGAAGTTCGAAAACAAAAACAGTATCTACTACGCACATCATAAGGGTTTTCAAAATCATGAAATTAGAAAATTTGGGAGATCTGAAATTGATGGAATTCGAAAATTTTGGAGATTTTAAAATCATGAAATTAGAATATTTTGGAGATTTCAAAATTACGAAATTAGAAAACTTAGGGGATTTAAAAAATCATGAAATTCAAACATTTTGAAGATTTCAAAATCACGAAATTAGAAAATTTGGGCGATTTCGAAATCATGAAATTCAAACATTTTGGAGATTTCAAAATTACGAAATTAGAAAACTTAGGGGATTTAAAAAATCATGAAATTCAAACATTTTGAAGATTTCAAAATCACGAAATTAGAAAATTTGGGCGATTTCGAAATCATGAAATTCAAACATTTTGGAGATTTCAAAATTACGAAATTAGAAAACTTAGGGGATTTAAAAAATCATGAAATTCAAACATTTTGAAGATTTCAAAATCACGAAATTAGAAAATTTGGGCGATTTCGAAATCATGAAATTCAAACATTTTGGAGATTTCAAAATTACGAAATTAGAAAACTTAGGGGATTTAAAAAATCATGAAATTCAAACATTTTGAAGATTTCAAAATCACGAAATTAGAAAATTTGGGCGATTTCGAAATCATGAAATTCAAACATTTTGGAGATTTCAAAATTACGAAATTAGAAAACTTAGGGGATTTAAAAAATCATGAAATTCAAACATTTTGAAGATTTCAAAATCACGAAATTAGAAAATTTGGGCGATTTCGAAATCATGAAATTCAAACATTTTGGAGATTTCAAAATTACGAAATTAGAAAACTTAGGGGATTTAAAAAATCATGAAATTCAAACATTTTGAAGATTTCAAAATCACGAAATTAGAAAATTTGGGCGATTTCAAAATCAAGAAACTCAAACATTTTGGAGATTTCAAAATCACGAAATTAGAAAATTTAGGAGATTTCAAAATCAAGAAATTAGAAAATTTTGGAGATTTTAAAATCATGGAATTGGAAAATTCGGGGTATTTCAAAATTATAAATTCAGAAAATTTTGGAGATTTAACAATCAAGAAATTTTTATATTTAAGGAATTTTAAAAACTCGGGAACTGGGGTCACTTTACACTTTAAAAACCATATAAAACCATTGATAACGTTCAAAACCATGTAACTAAAAAATCCTGCCCTTCTTCTACAGGTGTAAAATTCGAACATTTTTCATCCTTCACTGAAACATGTTATAGTTAAAAATAAAGGTGCTTATTTTTTTGGAAGCGTATACAAAATTGCAAATGTCCGGTAATGCCTCTTCAATCAGAGCTACCCCGCACTTACGCACACTGTAAAATTCTCAGTGTGGTTTGGATCGTACTATGCATATACCCGGTTAAAACGGCTTCTGGTCCTTTTCGTTGGGGTCTGATAGTGATGGTCTAGTGGAAGTTTAAATGAGAGATAATATTTTTCCTTTAATGGAATTGAATAGGAGAATTTAACAGCTGCGGCCCCGTCACGTCCATGTACATACGTACCAACGTACCTTTACTTTACCTACGTATGCACTCTGTAATGGTAATGGTTCAGATAGACATATATTATGTGGGAATTGAAATTCAGTCGATATCACATGCACCTATAGGACATATGTACATACATCATATAAGCAATATAGGCCATATGAAACATCAGCCCAGGCTCCGTATATTATGACAGAAAAGGAAACGTTGTGGGCTCAAATTGGAGCTGGAAGTTCTATAGTAAAATAGTAAAATCGAGAAAAGCACGGAGACTAATAACTCAAAGTGAAGCCGACTCTTGACTACGTAGTAGACTTAGACGGAAAATACCGTTAGCGCCAATGTAACCCGGACCCTTAAACCACCGCTACCGTCCCATATATTCCATAGTTACCATTGCCATTACACCATATATAGCTGTTTTCTCAGAACTATAGAACTCGGTTTTCATTCAAAGCTCATCATAAAAGTCATAATGTGGCTACAGATTTTCAAACTTTGAAACGTTCAAAGATTCTCGCGGACTCTCGATCGCGGACCCGGATTTTACACACGCATCTTATTTTCTATATACCATGTGCAAAGCCCATGGGCTACAATATGGGAACGGTAACGGCAACGGTAAAGGTAAAGAAGAAGAACGGCGATTACATTTCATTTTCTAACTAAATTTCAAAGGTTTCAATTTCAAATGTAGAATTTCAATTTGAGAAAGTTTGATTTCTATTAAAAGGGTAAATTACACTGGGAAAGTAAATTATTATATGAAGGAAGAAAGCTTAGAATTTTAGGGAAGTAATTTAAGCTTCAATGCTCTGATTAGTTTCTACTTTTTTATTAGTTGTTCGAATATGTAATTATCCAATTACGAATATGATTAGTTTATGACTTGAGCCAATGTTACATTCGGGAGGTTAGGAACTGTCCATAAATGACGTTGTAAAAATCATTAGTCTTTTTTGGTTTCGTTATGTAAATAATTACATACCTACAGCCAACAGGGAATATGTAATATGATTTTAAAATGTTTGGGGTAAAATTAAAGGAAATAGAACTCCCTCACTTTAAGTTTTTTGACGACGTCATTTATGGAAAACCCCTACTTTAACTTTGACGTTCTTACTTTCTTCTATTGAAACTTAATAAATTCATAGTTTTAATATATTTTCAAAGCGGCATTAATACGGTTTCTTTGAACTTTCAAAAGTTATTTTCGTGCTTTTAACTTTCAAATAATTTAAATTTAATTTCGTTTTAAAACATTTTTAAATAGTATAATGTTTCGTACCTAACCCTTTTTAAAATGCACACAATAGTACAAATATATGTAGTTGCTTATCTTAGGTTAGCTTTTACCATTGTTTTCACTTCCAAACTTCCAATACAGTGTGAACATTCATTTAATTTTGAATTTAAAAAACAAAATATTATGTTCATCAGTTTTTGTACTTAAAAATGTGATATACTGTCTGATATACTGTAAATGTCTTAAAACCCCTTTAAATTAAAGACGTTGTCTAATTACCTGAGACGGTGAGTTGGGCTGCGGCTTGAGCCATATCGTGATCATTGAAGGCGAAGCATTGGTACATCCCTTGGTCATCTCTGCTTACTGAGCTGATGTGCAAAACTTGCTGTGTTGGATTCCTGAAAAATGTCATATTTAAAAACAGTCGCATTACAACAAATTCAAATAATAAGAACAACTCAATTCTTCCAGTAAATTCGCAAAAAGTAAAAGCGTTTTTACTTTAAATCTTTTGTATATCGTCTGTGAAGAACCAAAATGACCCATATCCATTTTTAGCTAAAAACAATATCAACTATCGTCAAAAATATTCAAGTATGTCTTGACAGCATTTAAACAGAATATTTTGCACTTTTCGAAAAAATGTAAATAGAAAATTTCACACTTTTCAAAAAAATGTAAATAGAACATTTGACACTTTTCAAAAACATATAAATAGAACATTTAAAACTTTGCAAATACATGCAAGTAGGACATTTGACATTTTTTAAAAACATGAAAATAGAACATTTTACGGTTTTCAAAAACTCCTAATTAACATTTTACGCATGTTTCTAATTTTGTTTGTATGACATAGCTCATTTTGATTGTAGCTGAAATTTGATATGGGTCATTTTGGTTCTTCACAGACGATATGCTTTCTCACGGCAGTTCAAAAAACAAATCCAAATTCATTCCTATAATAGGCAATATTATAGGCAATGAAAATATTTTATGTGCAATTTTATAGGAAGCTAAAACCTACTAATCGCTAAATATAGTAAATAGATTAGACCAAAAATAGATGTAGTGTCGCAGCGTCGGGATGTACTTAAAAATCTACACTACAAATACAAACTATCACACAGACCACACAACGAGTCGCTATATTATATCCCACAGCATCGGAATTTCAATTTGGATAATTTTTACGCGAACGGATATATAGCATAGCATATAGTAACCAGGGACTACAGCGCAGCGTACAGTAGATATATGCAAATATTGTACCCATTATTAAAGCGTACAGACAAACCTATAGAGAAATCAGTATTTATATTCACTATACCAATTATACGTAAGAAGAGAAGAAAATAATTCCACAAAATTAGGAAAGTTAATCCAACTTTGGAAATCTAGATTATTCAAAATTCAAAGGGACTATGAAGACAATCTCCAAACCTCCAAACTCCAAAGGAGGCGTATCTCCGTCAAGTGCATTAAATACAAAGTGGCCTAACGCTTTACTTCCTACGCATTTTCTGTACTACACTTTCAGTCTTAGTTTTCTTTGTAGTTTTGTTACTTTAAGCTCCCATGTAACAAACCAGCAGCAGACTGCGTATTATGTACACGCATTATGAGCCGGTTCTGGATCTGGAACCGTGCGTGGTGCCGGTTTTGGTCTAGGTTTTAGTTTAGAGATTTTTAAGTTTGAGTTTGGGATTTAGAATTCGAATCCGGACGCTCTGCTATATGACCATAGCCGAAGCCGAAACCGAAACCGTATAGACCGTAGAATAGAGCCACTACATAGCATATGATAGCTTTAGCTTTCTCTCTTTGTCTTTGTCTTTTCCTTTGTATTATTTTGCAAAGTGTATCTAAAATCCAACCAAAACTTTCACATTTACACAATATATGAAATTCTATAGTCTCCTTCCTCACCAAGCCCAAACCCAAATAGCCAACAAAATCTCATCGTCAGCTTGGATTAAAGCATCTCTGTCAAAAGGAGAGGCGAGAGCCTTATTTTACGCTTTACACTCTGTACTATATCGTCTGTGAAGAACCAAAATGACCCATATCCAATTTAATCTAGAATCAAAATGAGCTATGTTATAAAAACAAAATGAGAAACATGCGTAAAATTTTAATTAGGAGTTTTTGAAAAGTTTAAAATGTTCTATTTACATGTTTTTGAAAAGTGTAAAATGTTCTATTTACATGTTTTTGAAAAGTGTAAAATTTTCTATTTACATGTTTTTGAAAAGTTTAAAATGTTCTATTTCAATTTACATGTTTTTGAAAATTGTAAAATGCTCTATTTACATATTTTTTAAAAGCGCAAAATATTCTATTTAAATGATTTCAAGACTTGTTTTAATTTTTTTTGTAGATAGTGGATATTGTTTTTAGCTACAAATGGATATGGGTCATTTTGGTACTTTCACAGACGATATGTAGCAATGCACATGATTATCCAACTGTGTGCGCATAATTCAGTAGAATTGGAGCGATAACTTACAATTTACGTCTCACGCATTTATTGTGTCTGACGCTCTTCTGAGGAATAAATAGAAAATTTAAAAGACATTCAAATATATATTATGTATTGCAAACATATTGCATTCATAATGTTCTATCTACCTTCTTACCTGTTTGCAGCGGTCACTATATAGTTAAATACATTTAACCAAAAACTTGTAACAATTATTGCAACAAGTGATATTTTGCTATCTTTACGAAAAACTGAGTCAATTTTTGATTGGCATACATTTTTTTTGTTCCCATTTTTTTGTAAGCCATCCTCCTTATACAGTGTATACTTATAAATGTGCAGTAGGCTTAGTAGGCTATGCTATATAGGACATTCTACTATAGATACTATGGTAATGAATTCCACTTCTACTAATTTCCCTTGTAACGGCAGCTATCACAATTAGCAGTTAGCCACTATCTGATTTTGATTTTGATTCTTGCACCGTTTCCCCATTTAATTTGCGTGCATTTGTAGAAAGTTGTAAATGTAAAAGCGTATAGAATTAATGGAAATGAAATAGTATACACATAGTATAGGGCGCAGTAAAAACAAAACTATAGAATTCAATAAGTTGTATGGGGAAGGCAAAGCTCTGCCTGTAGACCTGGTTCTGGTCCTGGTAACATTTTCAGTGTAGAAACAGTTACAGTGTAGAAAGTAGGTGGATGGACAGATTGGAGATGGGAGTTTTGGGAGGGGAATATGCGGGAAGTACAAGTGTGGAGATAAAATGGAAATGTTCATTTAATCTGTGTGGAGAGAGTCTTGTATGGGGCATGGGGAAGGATGGGGGAATTAACTTTTAATCTCTCATTCACTATTTCCTATATAATTATTCTTACTCTCATTTACCGTTACCCAAAGTCCAGGTCCAGAGTTGCTCTATATGCTACCGACTACGGACAGAGCCGGACGAAGGAATTGGTTTTAGGCAGCAATTTGTTTCCACACAAAACCCACTATTTTTAATTTATTGATTGTTTTCTTTGGTAATGCAAAATGCTGTATTAACATGATTTAGAAAAGTTTAAAGTGTTATTTTTAATTGATTCATAAAAGTACAAAATGTTCTATTTACATGTTTTGAGAAAAGTGGAAAATGTTTTATTTTCGTGTTTTTGAAATGTACAAAAAGATTTATTTCCATGTTTTTGAAATGCACAAAAAGATTTATTTCCATGTTTTTGAAATGTACAAAAAGATTTATTTCCATGTTTTTGAAATGTACAAAAATATTTATTTTACATATTTTTGAAAACTGCAAAATGTTCCATTTACATGTTTTTTGAAAATTCAAGCAGCGGGGGCAGCCTGTGCTGGCCGCATTATCCGGCCCTGACTACAGATATATATACAGATGTATACAGTACATTTTACAGACTATAACACACATTTCCTCAATCTCAAACACACTTTCTCACACTGAATGACGCAATCTACAGACATTACAGGGAATTAGTGATGGAATGAGAAATCGAAATCAAAATTAGTGTCATTCGGCCAAAGAAATAGCCTTCTTATATGCTGATTTTGCAGAACTTCGCTTACATCTGCAAAGCGTAATTTTTTTACTAAAATAAAAACGCACATTCTCAATGAATTTTTTAAAGTTGGCGGGCTTGTGCAAAAATGTTTTGATTTTAGCAAATATTTTACATTTTGAGGCTTAAAAATGTAATTAAAAATATAATAATCACAGTGTATGAATTTTAATGTTTTTTAAATGGCTCTTTTTAATTTTTGTATGACAAAGCGTCAAAATCTATCGTAAAATGTGGTTTCCGGTTTCCGTCCTGTAGAATGTTTGTGTAGAATTCAAATGTATTTTGTAGAAATTTAATTTCTTAGAGTACGCGTATAGATTGAGTTAAACGACGGACAAAATAATAGGAGGTCTTTAGATAGAGATTATGCTGCATACTACGCATGTAGAAGTGGCCTGAAGTGGGCTCTGCGAGAATGGGTGTTATGGATACATACATAAAAGCGCCGACGAGGGTCCGTACGAGAGGACGAGAATTTATTAGAGAGTAATATCTTTGAGGAAGATTGAAGGTAGTGAAGGAGATGGAGTTTAGATTTGAGATTAACGATCTTGTGTCGCGTGGACTGAAGGCAGGAAGACCATAGAAATGAAATCATGGATAGAATGCTAATCTCAAGTCGTTACTCTTTCCTTCCTTGTCTTCCCCACCCCTCTCTTTCTGTCTCTGTTCAATGTCTGATTTCTCACCCTTGTAGAACCAGAACCAGAACCCTCATTCCAATATTTTAAATTTGAATTAAATTTTTTAGCCCCCTCCATCAGCCCTTCACTTCGTCGTTCGTAGAATGTATGTAATATGAAGTTACGAAGGAAACAAAAAATTGAGATAACATTATAACGTGTGCGAAATTTAAAATTTCCACATCTGGGGTTCCCCGTATAAGGTATGGAGTAGATACATATCAAGGTGTTTAATATGGTGTACGGATTTCGGATTTCTATATCCTTTACGATCTTATTGAATTTTTTAATCGTTTGTCGATACTTGAGTCGAATTCAACATCTAAATGTGATATCTTAATCTTCCCCGTAACTTTGTTAACACCTAGAAATAAATTAAGATGTTTGATTTTCCTCTTTGGATTTAAATAGCACCACACTTTACCAATACTCAACACTAGAGCCATTTACTACTAGACTTACTAGATTATATAAACTAGACGAGGATGTAAGTTAATATCGCCTGTGAAGAACCAAAATGACACATGTACAATTTAAGCTAGAATCAAACTGTGCTACATATGTCATAACAACAAAATGAGAAACATGTGTAAAATGTTAATTAGGAGTTTTTGAAAAGTGCAAAATGTTCTAATTGCATAGTTTTGAAAAGTGTAGAATGTTCTATTTACATATTTTTTAAAAGTGCAAAATATTCTATTTACATATTTTTTAAAAGTGCAAAATATTCTATTCAAATACTTTCAAGACATGTTTCTATATTTTTGTAGATATTGGATATTGTTTTTAGCTAAATGGAATTGGGTCATTTTGGTTCTTCACAGACGATATTATTATTATCCCTGTGTTGCAATTAAAAACCAATGAATAAACTCGACAGGGTCCACTTAATAAGAGGCATTCCTTAATACAATTAAAACGGTGTGTTATCCCACGTATAAAAGGAAGAAAAAAAGCCCTTCTCCCTCATATATCTCAAATATTTATCGTTAGCTTTTATAAGTTGTAAAAAAAAGGACAATGGCTTTTTGCCTTTTGATTGTCTCACCTGATCCGGTCGCTATTAGGAAAAATCCGTTTCCCGTCTTTGAGCCAGCGCACTTCATTTACTGGATGACCAGTCACAGAGCAATTGAAGATGACATCGCTTCCGGAATTCACTTCTTGTCTCTGCCACACACACACACAAAAAGAGAAACAAAAGGATCGAATTCAAACAAGAAAAATTAACTCAGTCCTTTACTTCCACTTTCACCTTCTTTTGTTCATATTATGGCATAGTGGGGAGAGTAGAGAAAAGGTGTAGACCGGCTGCTACACAGACAGAGGCTGTCTCCCTCCGTATGCCATAATATTATATAGGACCAAAATATAAAAATTTCAAAAATTCAATTTCTGCACGGTGTGCGTAAAGTAATTTATGAACTCTTCTTAATAGAAAAGCGGAAGGGAAAAGCTTAAGTAAGGAAAATAAAGGAATTCCATTCTCTGTTTTTATACCTTCCATGAAATTCCCTTTATGACGGAGCCTATTTTATACAAATAAATTCCACGCCCGTTTATTTTTCACCAACCAAAACATAAATCCAAAAAATTTAATAGCAATAAAAATAATATAATAACAAAATTCGACTTTTATCAAAATTAGAAACCTACAAAATGAAATTAATTTTTTAATGGAGAATTAAGTGCAAAAATTTGGTGTGTTTTTAAGCAGTTTTAAGAGTTTTTTGAAACATTTAAAAAACCACTAATTATGTTACTGATATTAATAATAGAAAGTGTAAAATTTTAATTACTTGAATTTAAAAAAAAAATTAAAACTCATTTAAAGCTGATTTGAAAAATTGTATAGACGGTTTATTTTGACAATTTTAAAAGTACAAAAACTTCCCTTTTTTAAATGCTTTAAAAAAATCTACAAGCTCATTATTTTCACAATGCAGTAGATTAAATCAGCATACCTTAGGGCTTAGGAAAATTTAATATCGTCTGTGAAGAACCAAAATGACCCAAATCCAGTCTAAGCTAAAATCAAAATGAGCTATGTCACAAAAACAAAACGAGAAACATGCGTCAAATGTTAATTACGAGTTTTTGAAAAGTGTAAAATGTTCCTTTTAGATGGTTTCGAAAACTGTAAAATGTTTTATTTATATGTTTTTAGAAAGTGTAAAATGTTGTATTTACATGTGTTTGAAAAGGTCCAAAATTTTATAATACTATGTTTTTGAAAAGTGTAAAATATTATTTACAAGTGTTTGAAAAACTGCAAAATGTTTGAATTACACGTTTTTGAAAAGTGCAAAATATTCTGTTTAAATGGATTCAAGACATGTTTTAATATTTTTGTAGATAGTAGATATTGTTTTTAGCTACAAATGGATGTGGGTCATTTTGGTTCTTCACAGACGATATGCACCAAATTGTAAGTGCAACATTTTTTATACATTTTTTGTTTTAAAAGCTGGAGTTTCAAAACTTCCGACTGAAATTTCAAATTAAAATAGTCCCCCACTTTATGGATGGCATTCTGATTGTGATGGGGCAGATTCTTCATGCTAAACTCTAGACTCAACTCTCTCTCTTTCTGCATTCAGCTGACGATGAGAAAAACGATGGGGAAGGAAAAAAAAAGAAAGCGGGAAGAAAAAAAAAGGAAAGTTTGTAATATATGATTAGAGATAGACCGTGAAAGGGTTTCAGAGAGACGAATACAAATTCCAAATCGACTTCGACACGAGAAATTCCGTTTCCAGTCTTTTAGTAAAGTCTTGGGGGGTCGTCCACACAAGACGTCGTTAAATTCAGATGGGTTCATTTCTTGTAATAGCATGGTCATAGCGACCACCAGCATTTGACACTGGATAATTAAACAAGAAAATTAAATACCCAAACCACATTCCCAACGGCAATATTATCCCATATGGCTATATTAATATTGTTGATGACATCATTTATGGGCGACCCCCCTTTACATATTCTGTCGTCGTGGTATGGTTTTTGGATGTGTTTTTTTCTTTTGGTTGGTTAGGTAGGTAGGGAAGGAGGATTGTGTGGACTGTGTAAGTTGATGATGCGGTTCGCATTAAAAGGTCATTTGATAAGACATACTTGTGGTGAGACATGGAGAGACAATGGTGAAGTGACTTGAATAGCAAAATCACGTCGGAGTTCCCCGAATGGATTGGAAGCAATGCAAACATAAATCCCGGAATCCGACAGAGATGCCCGAGGAATGCTGAGCAGGTGAGTTCCATAAGTTCCTTCCAAAGGAACCAATGAGTTGGATGACTCACGATCCCGACGAAACCATCTGTAAGCGGACACAAAATAACAAACACAGAGGAATATTAGATACAAATGCATATAGTTATATACTCATATAGAATCCCAAAGTGTTTAGTCCATTTTGTCAAAAAATAATGTTGAATCCCATTTAGTTTCCAAACTCAATAAAATAAATGTCCATACTCAACTATAAATTTTAATGCAATCTATTTTTAATTTGCACCATTATATTACATGTAGCAAGCTTTAAAGTTTAGTCTCTTATTTTTTTTTAGTTTATCCCACATTTCAATTACAACGTTTACAATGCTTTAAAATTTGTAAGCAAAAGGTTTTTCATGATTTTAAAAAGTAGTAAACAGACGATTTTTCACGATTTAAAAAAGGTGCAAAATACTTTTTTTTTGAAGGGTTTTAAATTTTAAAATGCGTAAATGTTTTTTTAAAGATTTTTTGAAAAGTGTAAAAAGGCTATTTCTCATCTTTAAAAAAATTGTAATAAATTTATTTGGAAAGTCTTTTAAAAAGTGTAAAAAGTCGATTTCTCATCTTTAAAAAAAAGTAATTTTATTTGGAAAGTTTTTTAAAAAAACTGTAAAATGTATATTTTGTATGCTTTAAAAAAACGGTCAATAACCAATGCATGAAAACATTCAAAGGGCAAATATTCTTGAATTTCCCGCCAAACCTAAAATAAATAGTAGGCATGTGTTTTTATATGTAAACATGCCGCACACCATTTTAAAGGTATAACTTTTAGCTCCAGCTTTCCATCTGAGGGGTTTCAAAAAGTAATGGAAAACCAAAATGTTTCAATTTACGTTTTTAAGGCATTAGGAATAGGAACTCATTTTTGGATTCTGCAAGTTTCCTTTAAGAACATTAAATGTTTAGCCTGTTCCACAACAATATTTTGAACACTCATTTGTCAAGATAAATGAGCTAAACTAGAAACTAGATATCGTCTGTGAAGAACCAAAATGACCCATTTTCAATTTAAGCTAGAATCAAAACGAGCTATGTCTTAAAAACAAAATGATAAGCATGCATAAAATGTTAATTAAGAGATTTTGAAAAGCGTAAAATGTTCTATTTGCATGTTTTAAAAAAGTTCAAAATGTTCTATTTACATTTTTTTAAAGTTCAAAATGTTCTATTTAAATGCTTTCCAGACATATTTCACAATATTTTTGAAGATAGCTGATATTGTTTATAGTTAAAAATTGATATGGTTCATTTTGGTTCGTCACTGTCGATATTTCCTTTTGCTTTGGTGTCTAACAAAACAAAAGTCATATCTGCTTTTCTAAAAGGAAAAATAATAGCGTATGCAGCATATGCACCAACAATAAAAGCGGGACAATAAGCTGCCTAGTTGATATATGTACATAATTATACACATTAAATTTAATACTCTGGGGTATGAAAACTGTTTAATTAGGAAACAATTAGAACACTGCAGAAGTTGCAGTCTGCACTGCACTGTCCCAGTATCCCAACCAACTGCAACTCTTTTAGTTGCAGTTGTTTTCTTCTTTTGCTATATGTCATATAACTTAAATGTGCTCTGCAGATGTGCGTTTACGTTCCTCATAATATTATGTTGTCTGCATTCTCAAAATTGGCCTACTTTCCTTATTTCCGTGGAGTCACAATACCGGGACTCTGACTCTGTCATACACACCAGTACCATCAGCCCATACGGTACCGGCAGCAGCCTAATAAAAACACAACTTCAAACTTTACAACAACAACAACAATCATAACAATAATAACAACAACAAGTGCATGGAACGAGAAGGAGCTCTACACTGCACTGTACTTTGAGTCTCTGAGCGGGAAAGTCAATAAAATAACAAACAAACAAACGAAAGCAACGTCAAAACAGTTATGGTTCTGTCCCGTAATTGACTTCTTTCAGAATCAGAAGTAACATAATTATCCAGCAAGTAGTTGAAGGTGCAATTCCTGACATTTAAATTCCATTGTAAGAAGAAGCGAAAAGACTGACTGAAATAAAATTCCTTAAAATAATAGAAATTGACAAAAGCAAACGGCAAAAGGGGTATTTAACAAAAGCGTGCGTAGTTGTGTCAATGTCAATATAGAACAGGTGTTATGTACAGACTGTGAAATTACATTCAAAGGCAGATTCAAAACAGCTGTTAAGAGCATTTGGTTCATTTCCGTATAAATACAGATTACGATTGCGGGGACGTGTTCAAGAGTTGAGTTACTAAGACGTGTCAAAAAGATTGCAGGTTGTGATAGCAACAACATGCGGAACATCCGCGATAATCTTAAATTTCAACCATGCAGGGCCGGACTAAGTAATTGCTTTTAGGCAGCAATTTGTTTCCATACAAAAACCACAATTTTTATTTTATTGATGGTTTTCTTTTGTAAAGCAAAATTTTGTATTTAGGTACATGTTTTTAGAAAAGTGAAAATACTCCTTTTACATCATTTTGAAAACTGCAAAATGTTCTATTCACATGTTTTGAAAAAAAGATTAAATGTTTTATTTGCACGTTTTTGAAATGTACAAATTTTTCTATTTTGCATGTTTTTGAAAAGTCAAAATATTCCTTTTACATCATTTTGAAAACTGCAAAATGTTCCGTTTACAAGTTTTTTGAAAATTCAAGCAGCGGGTCCTGCCTGCGCTGGCCGCATTATCCAACCCTGTGCCTGCAACCATGTCCTTAAACTCTGTGTTAGGGAGCCTACGCAAAAGTGAACTATTAAAGAAATACATTTTGCATGACGCCTTCTATGTACGACCCTCCACGTAATACTCTTGTATACTTGTCCACGAAGTCACGCCCACCTAGTTTATGAAGTCAAATTCAAAGTCGAATTCCAATTCAAAGTTGCAGCTTTTTTTCTCTCTTCTTCTAGTAAAGTTTATTACCCAAACTTTGTAGCCTTTATTTCGCTCGATGTCGATTTGGTATTTGTTTTTTTGCAAGTTTGCAAGTTGTATGTACATTGTATGTATTCTTTGTAAAAAAAGAAGCTTATTCATATATATATTTGGCTGAAACTGTGTGATGGTGATGGTCGATCTTGGGCCTTTGGGTTGGAAGCCAAAGCCAAAGCCAGAGGGTCATGGACTTTTATATTGTGTTTGCTTTTGTGCTTCTTCTTCGACTTTGACTTTCCCCCCACCATGTAAAATCAAATACTTTTACTACAACTACTGGAAACATTTCGTTAAAGACTTGTAGTAGGTACATATTGTTATGGATGTAAGTAGGTAGGTAGGTACCTTCAACGTAATATCTGTATTATACATGTGCTTATGGTGGTGTGTATATGGCAAAGTGGCTGCGGGCTATGTCATAAGAATGTAATGATTCTATTCTATAATACAGATGTGTGTAGCACTCTAGCACTGGTACCGGTATTGGTTTTTGCTACTGGTCTTTTTCTTTTTTGGTTTCTATTTAGAAAGTGTAATGTGTTGAAATTTGAAAAATGAGAAGGGTGGATGTTGATTTTTGTTTTTTCTTTTCGGGGGGGGGGGGATGTAACAAGCATTATTATTACGGCTCGTCTATTTATTCTTTATTTTCTCCCATTTATTATACTCGTATTTATTTCATTTTCCTACTTTGCATTCTTATTCATGTGTTTTTTACGTTTTCCAATTTTTCTTTTAGTTTCCTTGTTTTTTCCTTTCTTGTTTTTGACTCAAACTGATGGGATGAAACCGATCCACAAATCTTAAGAAAAAACTGACGAGAAAACACAAATAAAAACAAAACAAAAACAAATACAGGGTATTGCATCATCAGATTGTTAGTAGCGATTCCATACCTGTACTAATACCGTATATAAAGTACCTTCTGGTAGGACCAATTGAAGACCCAACACCAGACATTTAAATTTTATGCAAATGTCAAAAAAGAGCTAAGTACATAATACATAGGATATACATCTAGAGTGATAAATGAAGGCTTTCATGTTTTATTTAACAAAGCACTAATTGTTATGGATCTCGTCTAATGCTCTAAGCATATATGATTTTTTTTAAATTGGTGAAATTGGCTACTTTTTTGGTTTTTGAAAATTACAAAGTATAGTTATGCTTTTTTGAATCTTGTTAAAACGACTAATTACCTGTTTTTTTAACTATAATATTTTTTAATTACTGCGTTTCAAAAAGTACAAAAATTAAATTATTTAAAGAATTTTTAAAAATTCGTAACCATTAAAATTGTGCTTTTAAGCAGAGCAAAAATGATGAAATTACAGTTTTTTGAGAGAGAAAAAAGTTTACTAATTTTACCCATAAGTAATTTTAGAAAAATAAACATTTCTCTTAATTCTAGATGAGTATATACTTGTACACACAGTTTTAAATTGGTTTTAACAACTGTAAAAATAACTTTAATTCAAACTGTCCACTTATTTTGGAAACACCTGCTAACTAACATCAATCACGAACGATATGGAGGTTCAAATAAATTTTCTGAATTTAAATTTTAAGTTACAGTCACGTAATGTTTATAAACGCAATCGTTGGATAATGCGGCCAGCGTATGCAGCACCCGCTGCTTGAAGTTTTAAAAAACATGTAAATGGAACATTTTGCAGTTTTCAAAAATATGTAAAAGGAATATTTTGAATTTTCAAAAACATGCAAATAAAATTATTTTGTACATTTCTCAAAACATGGAAATAGAGCATTGATCACTTTTCTGAATCAAGTTAAAAGAACATTTTGCACTTTTCTAAAACATGTAAATACAACAGTTTGCTTTACCAAAGAAAACCATCAATAAAATCAAAATAGTGGTTTTTGTATGGAAACAAATTGCCGCCTAAAAGCAATTCCTTCGTCCGGCCCTGCCAATCGTAGAACTACATAGGCGGAATAAAATCTAGTGGATCTAGTATTACATCTTCAACAACGATTAACTCATCGCATACTACGTCCTATGTACATCACTGATATGCTGGAGGGTCCTAGATCTCCTATGATATTACGTCCTTCTCAACTCTTTATTATAGGCTCTCCTATCATTTTATTTTAAAATATGGAACGGAAGGAGGAAACTATAAAAAAACAAAAAACATTTCTGACGGAATCTTTTGTTTCTCTGGGTTTTTGTTTTTCTTTGTATTTTTATTTACAATATCCTTTTGAATTGATTTATTTGGGTCATAAATACCTTTCTTTGTCGTACAAATTGAGCCTTTGCGTTTTATCCTCCCTTTGTTTTCTCGGGGCTCTAGAACCAAGAACTGTATATAGTCTGTGTAGACTTAAGAAAACGCACACGCTTCGGCTTCAACTAACAGCTTACAGCTACAACGTTACTACTACTACTTACAGCGTACGGTAACCGGTAGTGTAACTGATCTGATCTCACAGGAAGTAACGGCAAACTGGAACCGGGAGAACCAGTTCCAGCACCGGTACTGCGGTACCAAAATATCAAAAACCAAACGGGTATTTACATGATAAATTTTCCTTTCATTCATCCATAGGTACACACAATACAGAAAAAGAGTCGAAGATGAAAAAGAAGATTCAAACTAGACAAAAACAGAATTTGCTATCAAAACTATATTTTTTTTTTCAAAAATAAAAATACGAGAATTGGGATGTTAAGAAAAAATTTCAAATTTCTTACTTTCTCTTACTTTCTCTTTTTTTGTGTTTTAGGTTTTTTTTTGGATAAAACATTGAAATTTTTTTTAGTATACTGATAGAAAAGTTTAGTTTGCTGATTCTCAAGAATAGTTTACGTATTACGTTTGCTTTATTTTTTTGCAATGGTACTGATTTTCGGACTCGTACTATGGTTTTAGTTTGAGACCTGTGGACCTGGTTTAGATTTTGCTTTCTAGGTTTGTCGGCTCCTTTCTTTTGGTTACTTGGTTTTGGTTGCGGCTCTCTGGGTTTTATGTATTTTTTTGGAAGGAATGAAATAAAATAGAGAGAAATGCTGACGATGGGAAAAGAAATCTACGTAAACGTATTACAATTCATGATTTACTTTTATTTCCAATCCGCCATCTCATCTACACTATTGATGATCGTATTATACGTTTCATATTTTTTTTATTTTTGTGTGCGTTTTTTATTCTAAACAAAAACACACCACTTTTGCTATCATCGTACGTATATTGTAGGATCCCAAGTTTATTTATAACCACACAAATCTATATAGTGTACCAAATACTTACCACATGTGGCATTACATAGCATAGCATATAGATATATAGAAACAGATGAACGTGTGAATTATATGCTATAGGAAACTAAGATGTTTAAGCACCACGTATACGGTTTATATATAGTTATATAGTGAAAACACTGCACGTGATAAGTACGTATTATAAAAAGTAGGCTAACTATTTTTGTGTGATATTTTATAAGCATAGAGATATCTGAGATATGTATATATGTGTGGGTACTACCACTTTTACTGATATCGATAGGTGTTGTGGTTTTAAGATATAGATATTATAGTGTAGCGTTAGTTTATGTGTTCTGAACATTTGTGGCAAAACGTTATATCTGCACCTTACGAACGGAAGACAGTAACACATTTTGTTGGAAATATTTAGGTCAGTTCTTGAAGAAATAAAACCAATTTAGGGCTATATTGGCTTAATAATGTAGAACAAACTTATTACGTTCTATTATTAAACTTTTGAGAGGTTTATAATGTTCTATTTAAAAGAATTTGAAAAGCTTCAATTTTAAAAATCACGTTTTTAAAAGTGCAACACTTTCTAACTTCTTGTTTTTAAAGGTTGCAAAATTTTCTAAGCCCAATTTGTTTTAAGAAAAAAGCAAAATGTTTTAATTTCGTGTTTTTAAAATGTGTAAAAATTGTTTAAATTAACGTTTTTAAAAAGTGCAAAAGTGTTTTAATTTGATGTTTTTAAAAAGTGCAAAACTGTTTTAATTAGATGTTTTTAAAAAGTGCAAAAGTGTTTTAATTTGATTTTTTTAAAAAGTGCAAAATGTTTTAAATTGAAATTTTTAAAAAGCGCACAAATATTTTAATTTGATGTTTTTAAAAAGCGCGAAAATGTTTTAATTTGATGTTTTTAAAAAGCGCAAAAGTTTTTTAATTTGATGCTTTTAAAAGCGCATAAATATTTTAATTTGATTTTTTTAAAGTAAAAATGTTAAAAAAACACTTTCTCCAAAGCCAAACATCTTATTTATATGTCGCTTAAAACATTCTCTTAAAACATGTTTTAAATATTACATAAATAAATAAATTATAGCTAAATATAGTTCTCACATTAAATTTATGATACGAAAATAGCATGTTTTGCCCCTTTAACAAATTTCCATGTAACTGGTGCTACTCTATTGGAGATGTCATTGGTCATTGCTATAGTAGATACGTACATACCTATGTAGACCACACATGAACTACACAGAATTAGATGTTCAATTCAAATTCAACATGGAGTTCTCCTGATTCCAATTCCAATTCGAGGCAGACTCGAAATCGTGTGTACGTCGCAGAATTATCTATATTTTTGTGGTCTGTTTCAGTTTCATTGCTCGAACATCGATTCGAATCCAAATTCTGAATTAGCCCTCATAACACAACTTGTTATTCCACCAAGGGAGCCCCCAATCCACATTTCTCTCTTTATGGATCCTCACATATTATATACCCACACATTTCAAACATTCACACATATACCAAATATCCGCCTCTATCACAACCACAACCAAAAATTGCAATGGTCATATACGTAAAGAACCAGGACAAGTGTACCCACAACTTTAAGTATACTATTGAAAGCAGCAAAAAAAATATAAGGTACAACTACTACTACTACTGCCTTCTTCAGCCTCACGTTCTCTCTACTCGAATTCGAATCTAGTCGTTTCCGTTTTTTAAAGAAACGAGAGTAAACTCCCCATGTACTTTTCCCATATAATCACAAAAAATAAGGAGAAAAAATATAAAGAAATCAAAAAGGACTTGGAGAACGAAAGAAGAAGGAGATGATGATGGAATAAGGAGAACATTTGAGTTGACATTCCTTTAGAATTTTGATTTTGAAATTTATTTTGAATTGCCGATTGGCAGTCTCATTCCCATTGATCAAGCTCATTGTCGATCATGATCCGTATCGTGTGTGATTCCTCTGATCGTGATCGTGAAGCGTGATCTCAATCGTGCGATCAGGTTATTCTTATGATGATGGTTCTATGGTGGTGGTTACACGGGTATGAAATAAAAAATGTAAAATATACTCAAATTAAATCAAACTTGTAAAGAAATGAAAGTGGGAATTCTATAGAAGGGAGGGGGCCTTGCACAAATCAGTACGTAATAAAAATAGCACAAAATATAAATCTTTAAAATAAAATCATAATGGCGCCTTTACAAAAATAGAATTTCAATTTCTAGAAGCAAAAGCAGAAAAATATTACAGAAAACTAAATTAAGATTTTAGTTGTAGAGGTAGTAAATCTTTCGTTTTTTCAAAATAATTTTACAACAATTAAATACTGTACAATAGTACAAAGGATCGAATTATTTTACCAACCCCGCAATCAGGCATTCTGGTTTAAATTAAATCAGTATTTAAAATTATTTTTCTTTAAAACGCTCCATATTGGTTTTAGGGATCGTCCACAAGTGACGTAATAAAAAAACCTATCTTTATGACCGTATGAGCCCCCTGTCGTCAGCTTAACCATTGCATAAATGGCTATCTATATAGCATGGGACGTCACCAGTAGTAAAGAAGGCCCATGACCCTGCCGATCAGGGCCGGATAACGCGGCCAGCGCAGGTAGCTCCCGCTGCTTGAATTTTCAAAAAACGTTTAAATTGAACATTTTTCAGTTTTCAAAAATATTTAAAAAGAATATTTTGAATTTTCAAAACCATGGAAAATGAAAAAATTTGTACATTTCAAAAACATGCAAATAAAATATTTAGCACCTTTCAAAAAGCATGTAAATAGAATATTTTGCACTTTTTTGAATCAAGTAAAAAGAACATTTTAAACTTTTCTAAAACATGTAAGTACGACATTTTGCTTTACCAATGAAAACTATCATTAAAATCAAAATGGTGGTTTTTGTATGGAAACAAATTGCTGCCTAAAACCAATTCCTTCGTCCGGCCCTACTGCCGATAACGTCATTTGTGGACGATCCCTCATACAATAATAACGGATTGAAATACAACCTATCTTTCTATAGTAAGGTACGTTTTTACGCTACTTTAGATATGTGTACAAGACTCGTAGTAGTATGTATAACGCTCTGTATATCAGCCATCCGCCCTCACGTAAATGTCTATATTAATAGGTACTTCCAATAAAGGATCTGCACTACTAAAGCTATGAACATACAAGAAATAAATGGGGTTGACAGATGTGCATAATAAATAAGGATTTACGAATATAAGAGAGTGATTATGATAATAATGGATGTGGGGAATGTCATTATAATTTTGGATGGTGAATCGCACACACACACGAGAAATTTGAAATGGATTAGAAATGGAGAGCATCATCGAGTCTCATTATCCCATCACATCTCCCTATATGTAATATGCGTATATCTCTCCCAGATTCGATTTCGATTTCGATTTCCACTTTCAACTGTTTTCTCCTTATTCATCCTGGGATGGAGGACTACATGGCAGATGTTGGATGCCGAATGTGACAAGGGATGAGATATACGAGACGACTTGTGAATGTAAACTCATCTTCTCAGAGATCCCGTATCCACATAATATGTCATATCATTTCCAAAATATCCACTCCTGCTCCAGTCCTTCATCTCCTCCCACTGAATACAAATACACACAGAGACAGACACACACACACATGGGATGGATATATAAATACTGGGGAAAACTACAAACGACAAACTACGAATCCTCTATCTCCGAAATCTGAAACCGAAACGGAAACGGGAAGCCGTGAACAATAACGACAAGGACGACCTGGATAAGGAGCCTTAAACCTATATTATATACTTTCTATACATTCTGTATACACATGGGCTTTTTATCTCAAATACTGTGAGAAATGCTCAGAAACGAAAGGCATAGGAATCTCTCTGTCAGTTCCTCTCAGTTTTACAATGTACAGTTTTGTACTGCTTTCTACTTTCTCCCGGTGATTTCTCTTATTTTTGTGTTGGAGGCGTATGCAAAGTTGGATGGAAAATGTGTAGGACGGCGGCTGCTGGGAATTAAGGATCAGAATCTTAAGGAGGTGGATGGAGTGTGTGGGCCTTATCGTTATCCAGGCGGGTTAAATCTTAATATATACAAGCATATCGCTTGTAAAATATTTGTACAAATACAGATAGACAGATACAACATGAGTCATTTTATATATTGGATCATAAAATATATGTAGCCTTCTTTCTCCTGTACAATCGGTATACGCGGTATATTAATTTCTACTAACCTGAGACTATTTTCATAGAGTTACGTAAACGGCTAGCTTTAACATATCGTCGGTGAAGAGTCATTCTGTCGTAAGTCCAGCGCACGGCTAAAATCATTCTGTCGCAGGTCCACACGATTCTTAAAGTCATTCTGTCGCAAGTCCATTCTATTTGTAGCTGCTGTCCAGGTCGCTTCCGCGTTGTCCTATGCATTAGGTGGGGGGTTGGGATATTGCTGACTGTGTTGTACTCCTGACGCACACTTAAGGGTCGTCCACAAAAGACGTAATAAAAATTCCATTTCCAAAACATTTTGCAATTTTCAAAAATCTTTTTTGAAATGTGCAAAATGTTCTATTTGCATGCTTTTCAAAAGTGTAAAATATTCTTTTTACATGTTTTTGAAAAGCGAAAAATGTTCGGGAAATTGAATTTTCATTACGTCTTTTGTGAACGACCCCTTAGTGTGCGTCATGAGTACAATAGAGTCCACCCCACGTAGTGCATAGGACAACGCGGAAGCGACCTGGACAGCATCTACCAATTGAATGGACTTGCGACAGAATGACTTTAAGAATCGTATGAACTTATGACAGAATCATTTTAGCCGTGCACTCGACTTAGGACAGAATGACTCTTCACCGACGATATTGGATGTCATCAATACCTGGCTAGGGCAACCCTCCGTACCAATGACGTCATTTATGGATGATTACTTAAAATGTATTCCGTTTGCTGACAATCAATATTCATAAGGAATAACTTTACAAATTTTATTGCAAGCTTGAAACTTAGGCAGTCAGCTTACTTTTTAATTCAAAGATATTTTAGAAGCAATTAAGGTTTTAAAAGTACATTTTTCAAAATTTTGTTCTCTAAAATTTTAATAACGTTACACTCAAAATAAGTTACTATATTGTACGCATACAACAAATTCAAACACTAATTTTAAAGAAAGCAAATATTACTAATAAGCCTATTGTTATGAGTTACGATTACGACGTCTTTGCTACATTCCCATATGATTTCTCTGAAAATAGCCTTTGCCTTAATGTTTTGTAAGATGCGATGTCATGTGAAGGGTATGATTTCATTTCGTTCGTTTTTTTTTGTGTAGATCTTACAGTCATCTCTTGTTCCCATCTACTTCGTTTATTTTCGTCGCTCCACCTATCTATAGATATTCTATGATGCACATGTTTCGTACATGCACGTACAGGAAAAGTGTTGGGAGATCTCAACGATGGGTCTCTCACCCGGTCACGTTCTCCTTCTCTGTTTTCTATGTCAATCTCCATTCGTAAATTCGTATCCATACCCATAACATAACATTTACTTTGAAAGTTTTCGAGACACTTTCGTCTTGCACAGCTTTTTTACCTCCACCTCCACACACACACACACTACTTCCCCACCCAAAACTAAGAAGAAACTCGTACGTTAGTAATCGTAATCCCTTTGATAGCATTTGACTGGATCTGAATTTTGGATGCTGGTTGTCACTGTTCTGGCCTGGCTACGGTAACGGTAACGGTAACATTAACGGTTTTGGTATCGGTTCCAGCTACGGTTACGGGTCCTCTCGCTTCATCTCGCAGCCATATCGACAATCGACATGGAACATTTCCCACTTTTGAACAAAATCCAATACGACAATGGAACGAGCACCACGTCCAAATTTCACGCTGAGCCCTCACATGTATGCGTCTTCCGGTTAGGGGTCGTTCATAGATGATGTCAGCAGTCATCAAAGGTTAGGGAGAGGGGGGGGGGGTTTACAACTTATTTTCTCGGTTCACTACACTAAAGCGTTTTAAAGCTGACACAACTGAAAGTTAAAAACTGGAGGATTTCATTACGACATTGCTAGACCACCCCTCACGGCAAATAGCACTGTGTCTATGTGTATATATGTGCTGTTCTTATTAAAGGAAGGTAAGCTTTGAGTATGGGCTTGTTCTAGTTTTGGTTCAAGTGTAACTTTTATGTTTTCTCTCTGCTTTCTCTTTTCTTGCAAGTACGTGTTTAGACAGCGAAAGCAAGGG
This sequence comes from Dicyrtomina minuta, assembly GCA_949802685.1. Lineage (NCBI taxonomy): Eukaryota > Metazoa > Arthropoda > Collembola > Symphypleona > Dicyrtomidae > Dicyrtomina > Dicyrtomina minuta. The sequence goes on from OX461810.1 coordinate 53,691,834, forward strand.
AAGGAAAATATAGGGAAAGCTCAAAGCGCGATGAAGACTCCAACGTGTCAAGTTGAAGCTCAAATGCAAAGGTATATAGCTACTCTGTAAACTGTAGCGGCAAGGCCATAACGCACCCTTGTAATTTCTTCGACTTTCATCCATATTGACATAGTATGCATATTGATTGATACAAATCCCCATTTATCCTTCTTTAAGGTGCTATATTTTGTCATGTACAGTGTTTTCTTGTCATTTTGTACATTTTTAATATTGGAAACAAACGAACTTTTGCAATGAAAATTTCAAGAGGAAAGTTTACAAAATTTCCATTTGTGATTTTTATATTCATTTTCCAAAATTTCGTGTAGCGCATACATGTATGTGACTACGAGTAATAGTAGTAACAATATATGATACTGAGTGTACCTAATAAACACAGGCAAAAGTAAAGATCCAGATATTGATAGTGGACTATGGGACTCATACTTAAAAATAAAGGTATTTGGATTCTTTTCAAATCCGTTTCAGTTTCAGTCTCCACTTAATGTTTGTTTATACTTTGTACATTCGCTTTTCATTTTTTGTTCGTCCTTATTTTCTTTGTGTAATGCAAACAGACTTTGTCTTATACTTTCTCTACTTTCTCCTCTGCTTTCTCCACTTTCTCCGCTTTCTCTTTCCCTGTCTTAGCGCTCAAAAATCCGTAAAATCGAAATATTCTGCAGGAAAAATGCGGAGAACAAAATACACACACAGACGAATGGGACAAGAGGGAGGAAGCAAAGGATCGGAGAATCAATAGAAGAGAATATAAAAAATTGAAACCATTTCAATAGAATTCTAAATTCCAATGTCCTACAGCTACACTTACACCAACTCCCAATGTTCCAATGTTCACATGTCCCAATCCCCCTAAAGTACTGTAGAATAGGAATAGATACGGATACGCGTGGGGCTACACAACTACTAAAATTTTATACCACTAGAAGAACTACACCGCCCGGATTTCCAATTCGAATTGAGAGGAGTTGAAGCTGGGATTCGGATTTGAATCCGAATTCGAATGAATTTCAAGTTGAATTCGAATACACATTACACAGGATTCCAAGTCAGATTTTAAATATCTTTTGTCCATGTGTATAAAATAAAGGCGGATGAACATGAAACGGAGGAGATGAAAGTGCGTGCATATACGAAGTAGATAGAATACGCGAAAAGTCGTCGGAGTTGTCTCTGTGTGTAGATTGTAGACACATGAAATAGATTGTAATTGTACACGAGATGGTTAATGTTTCTTGGACTTTCTCAATACGGAACTATTAGAGAAACTCAAAACTTCTACTGTCTATCACAAGTCACAATGTTTCGGTGAAGAATCATTCTGTCGCAAGTCCATTTAATCGGTAGCTGCTGTACAGGTCGCTCCTGCGTTGTCGTTTGCATTAGGTGGGGGTAGTTTGTTACTGACTGGGTTGTACTCATGACGTACACGTAGAGGTCGTCCACAAAAGACGTAATAAAAATTCCATTACCAGAACATTTTGAGCTTTTGAAAAACATGTAAATAGAACATTTTACACTTTTCAAAAACATGTAAATGGGACATTTTACACTTTTCAAAAACATGTAAATGAGATATTTTACACTTTTGAAAAAGATGTAAATAGAACATTTTACACTTTTGAAAAATATGTAAATAGAACATTTTACACTTTTTAAACACATGTAAATAGAACATTTTACACTTTTCAAAAACATGTAAATAGGACATTTTACACTCTTCAAAAACATGGAAATAGAACATTTTGTTCTGGAAATGGAATTTTTATTGCGTCTTTTGTGGACGACCCCTACGTGTACGTCATGAGTACAATATAGTGAGTAACTTACCACCCCCACCTAACGTAATGGACAGCGCTGAAGCGACCTCGACAGTAGCTACCAATTGAATGAACTGGCGACAGAATGACTCTTCACCGACGATGCCGACGAATGTCTCTGTGGAGGTTCTTGGACGACGAAGTGAAATGTTATTGAAGAATGAGAGTGAAAACAAGCCATATGATTCTTTTCCAGCTGGAAAGTATACACTATTCAGATATTTTTTAAGAATCAAAGTATCAAACACATGTAACGCAATATATTTACAAGATTTGCCAAACAGGAGCTAAAGAATCAAAGACGACTAAAAACATATCTAACAACACTATAATTCATATAGTATAGTATATAGCACCTTGGCTAAAGACGGACTTGCTACTGGGCTAAAAAGTGCGTTAAGAGTTAATAAACGTATGTAGTATTACATACCTACAATTTTAACAAGATAAGACATTCCAAGACACATGTAATATGACAAGAGGAAATGAAATGTTTGAAAGTTGCCATTTGCTTTCACATCAAAATCAAACATCAACCTTCATACTTGTAACTAGTAGCTTGTCATGCCATGTCTTCTTTATTTTCCGAACCCCAGTTCATTCATTTCATTCTTATTTTTACATTTCTATCGATACCCATGTCAAAAAAATAGGAAACCAAAGAAAGTATACAACTTTCTTTTTTTTCCTTCCTTCCTTTCATTTTTTCCATTTTGAATTTTTTTTGTACGGAACAATAAAAATATATCCGAGTATGTTTATGGAATGCCTATGTAAATTCCTTCCTTTACAACTGCACAACTACAATAACAACCACAGAGAAAACCACAAGAAACAAGCGTGTAGGAGGGAAAAAACGCGTAGACGGAAACAATGGACTGAAAATAGAAACACTGGCAGTCAGTGGAAGTTTTTTGTGTTTTTTCTTGCTTGTTTCGATTTGCTTCTGCTATGATGATATATGTAGTGTATTTTAAACGAGCTATTTACTTGGGAGATAAATACACATCAAAGTGAAATAGGTAGACATTAAAACATAATAAAATACATAATAAAAATACGCACGTACAGTAAAAATAAATAAGAAAGAAGAAACAAGGCCCTTTTCTTTATTTCTTACAGATTGAAAGTTGAAATGTGTCTGTGTATATTTTGGAGGGAATGGGAAAGACATAGAGGAAGAACGTTTCTTTGTTTTGTCAGTTTTTGCTTTATTTTTTGTAAGCGATTACATACGCTGTAAAAGTTTCTGGGCATTTTACATTTGAACGCATCTACGTCGCCATTTCGGCAGTTTTCAACTTGAAACTCAACTTCAATGCTTATTTTTACCTTTATTGTCATTTCAAAACAAAAAATAGAAAACTTTCTTCTGACTTCATTCGGGTATCTATACCTTTACGGTATCCCTATAGCTCTCATAAAAATGATTTTATTTCGAAATTAAATGGCATTTAATTGACTACTGTGATTGCAGCCAGGAAACAAACTTCACAAGAATAACACTTTTACTATTTACAACTGCTGTTTAAAAATAAAATGTTTCGACAGTTTTGAAAAGAAACAAAATATCCGAAAGTGAAAGCAACATAAAGTACCAAGGTGCGTAAATATAGGCACAATGCAAAATGGGATATCGTTGTATGTACAGTGCTTGTGGATGGAGCGGCTTGAGCTTTAGGAATACAAACCTTGCATTTAAATGATTTTTTTTGTGCGTGTGTGAATATTATGAAAGAGTTAAACATATAGCGCTTTGTAAAATCGTAAGAATGCCAGTTACATTGTGGACACATTAAAAACACGTAGGAATGATTCACAAGAGACTGGAGCGACGTGGTGTAAACGCACTGTAAATGCGTACACTTGACGGCTTGACTTTTATGGGCGTTATAAGTTCATCTTCAGTCAATGAGGGGTGCTTTTATTTTTAATGTTGTGACATGGCGGAATTTCAAAATAATCCCAGAAAACAGAAAATATCGATTTAATTAAAGAAATTATGGTAAATCTGTTTTTAAAAAATTGAAAGTCTGTGAGTTGGTTTTACTAATTTTTATTGTAGTATTTTACACAATTCTGTAGTCGTATTAAACGCTACTTGAAGGTTCAGTACCACAAGAAAAGGAATACGACTGCTATTACTCGGTTATTTACTTGTACTTGTGCTATGGAATTTTGGTGAGAAATGGAGCGATTCCTATGCCATAACTAATCGTAAGAACTAAGAACGCCCTTGACGAAGATAATGTATTCTGTGAGCGTGAAGCCTGTAGGAAGCCACCGTCAGAACGCCTATTGAATGATGGAGTAGACGAGAGGAGAAAAGAGGGAGAGGGATAAAACACGTTTTTACGTCTCTCCCTTCACTTTACTTTTAGACGTTCTTACGTCCTACGTTCTACATTCTACGCTCTACAATGACATCGCTTTTACGTTTCCTTCTTGCTTCCCCTTCCCAGTTCCTTTACATTCCTGTTTGCGTTTCCTTCTTTACGCGTCGCGTCGTCGAACGTCGGAAATGGAAGGAAGATGCAGAGGACATTTTTACAGCCGTTGATATGTTCGTCTCGTCAATAAAATGCCGTCATAAAGTAGACTACATTCAACAGTAGAAACTCACAATGAATGATACAGACAGATAGACACACATCTCCCTACTTTTGGGTTCTTTCGCACTTTAAGTCATCCTCAAATCTTGAGCCTTCTTTTGGTTTCGGCTTCCTTTATCCTTCACTTACCACTTTGCCATCTTTATCCGGCCACATATCTATTTCGAACACAATATAGTGGGAGTGAAGAAGCAATAACGGCCACATATAAATGCAACGGCTACAGTCTTTAAAGTTGTCTTTCGCTTTTTTACACGTCCAAATTAAAGCGTATTTTCCATATTTTAAAATTTTTAAAAGACAGTAGACAGTTTTTGTGTTTTCGTAACCGCTAAACTAGAACTATTTGTGCTTTTACACAGGCTCGAACCCAAAATTTCTGGACAGCATAAATAGCAGGCACCTCCAGTTTAAAAAACAAGTATGTTCGATATTGCTTGCTCAATGCTAACAGTGATGTAACAACGTAGAAATATATACTTTTTAGCTACATTTTATCCCTGTTTAAGAGTATCATTCCCTACGCAAAGCCTCTTGGTTTTGGTTTTATTTAATGTAATAAACCACCACTCACTAACAAAGGCACACAATACCTAAAGTTAGCTTTGAATTTCTACAGTGCTTAACATTCAAATGGATATCAAGTCTGCTGATCTGGATCTCAAATTCAATTCCTACAGCATAGATACTGCCGTAATATTCAGTATTGGCGCCTCTCTTGGACCTGGAGTAGGTCACACACTATTACAGATACGCGCACATTCACTATCCTATAGGAAACATGTTAAGGACTGCGTGCTACACAAAATAGTCAAAATACGCAGATTTTAAAGTCAATGTAGAATCTAAACGAAAAATCTACAATCTACACTTTGTACCTCCTCAGCATTCCGCATCATACCTTTTTGGTTTTGGCCTATTTATCAGTCACTATATTTCCCAGGCATTCTGCTTCTTTCTCCTTTCATTACAGCAACTCCTCATATTTACTATTTACTCCTCACACGCTCCAGCGCACTACAATTCTTTGATTCTCCCTTGATCTTGTCTACATTGCAGAGGATGCACTACTCGTATATTTCTGATTCAAAATTTCCCTATTTATTTGTTATGCCAAGATTAAATCTCTTCTGTGATGTCTCCGCTCACCTATAAACCCAAGCATTACTTTCCTGTATTTCCTGGCCTTTCCCCATATCACACTGTACATACTGTGTGTTTGTGATTTAACTATAAAAAGGTGCATGATCCAAAGATAATACTTCCAAAGTCTTCTTGCAGTGCAAAGTGGAAATATATCTGTGAAAGTAAAAGTTAAAGGTTAGTTGTAGATGTAATGCTTCTAATTAACTTTCACTTTCATTCCTGTTTAAATTTTTAAAAACATTTTATCGTTTTAATTTTCAGCTTAGATAGACAGTAATGGCAAATGACAACATTGACCGTATTTTTATTTTGCTTAGTATTTATGAATGCATTTTTGGTTTTGGAAAATTGAAAAAGTTACCAGTTCAAAAATTAACATTAGTAAATGTTTAGAACTTTTACGTATCAAAATTTTAAAAGCACAAAAATCATAAACAGGTCTGAAAACTCTGTAATAAGCGCGTCATATAATATTTGTCGGAAGGCCCTTACTGCACACAATAAAAATTAAATTAGCGCTAATATATTATGTATGTGATGATTATTATTGAGACCAATTATATTATTTGACATAAAAAGAAAGCAACCCGTCCTGCGAATAGAAAAGCACAGTTTATGAAGACGAATTTTTGTTCTATTTCCAAAGTTGTTTAATAAAAATCAATGGCACTGTTTACACTATCTCCTACTGCATCCAAAAATAGTATGCAAAAAAATACAAAAATAAATATAATTCTGCAAAAGCTTGTGATCATTAGAGATCTAATATATTAATGGAAATGAAAGCGTATTTATGTACTGCATTTATCCGTATATATATAAGGTTATAAATTCCATGCCTCCCCTCTGAACATGGGTAGAATTTAAATGATGTAATGTGTCCAATGTATATAGTAGCACGAGAATTAAACAGATTGTGCCTCAACCATTCCCATTATCTAAATGTCGACGCGTTCTAGCTTTTACTTCTAGCTTAAACTTAATTAGGAAAGTGGAGCACAACTATGCAAAATTGTCTGATGCCAGAGATTTAAAACTTAATAAAATGTTTAAGGATTTCAAACGAAGGTATGAGGGAGGTGGGAAAAGGCTCTGGGGTAGGGAGGGGGCCATAGATAAATGTAGCGTTTAAGTAATGTTATAGAAGCATGGAATTCAGCCTATGTATACTGAACACTGACTACTGAATATATAATTAATTAATTATTATTACGAAGGGATTATAAAAAAACTTTGGACTTTCACTCTGAGAAAGACAAACGAAAAAAGAGAAAGTTTGGGGAAAGTATTATAGTTGGTTAGTTACCTGTAGGACGGAGGTGGATTTCCATGAACAACACATCCAATTTTAGCCTCTTCCCCTTCTTGAACTTTGACTGTGGGTGAGGAAGCGTAGACCAATTTTACGGGCTCATTTCTTTGAGCATCTAAAAATTATTTTATTAAATTATAAATTATGAAACATTTCCTTTTTTCTATTATGTTTCCAAGCAAAGCATAAAGATCGTATAACTTACATATTCATACACATGTACTTAGTGTATCTAATTTTTTAATATTTCACAATTTAGCTCAGCTATAGAGGGGTACACGTCTTCATTACGTCTAGTCCTAGTGTAATATTATTAGTCATACAATCACTTTATGTTACAAGTCCTTATTTTACATATGCCGCCTACAATCCTGTGAAAAGAAGTTTAGAGCAGAAGAAAGTGGATGAGAAAAGTGAAAGTTAAAATTGCAAATTTTTTAAAATTACAATCAGTAACCTCCATAATTTAGAATCTACCTACCTTCAATTTGATAGAGAATGAGAAACGAATACCTAACTGCTGACTCTGCTCAAAGTTTAATTTATTCTAATTTGTTTTCTCTACAGAAATTACCAATTAATGTCAATGTATAATGTCAGTGCTGCTATGAGTAGTCTTTGTCAATTATTGCTGTTACTACAAATGCGACGTTGTGATTTTTAAGTAGATGAACATATAATTACCAATATTTTTATGAAACTACAAAGGGAGGGTTTACACTCTACTAGTATTGTGACTACAAGCTTAATAAAAATGTCTAATTACAAATTATGTTATGAATCATAACAAGACGATAGTTAGAGTAAATATACAAGAAGTGGTAGAGAGTTAATATGAATTTTAAATTAAATATTTATATTTTTACTAATCTAATTAAATATTCAATGTTCAATACATTGCCAACTTTCACCAGTATTTTTACAATTTTTAATGTAATAAATGAAGGTAGCTTGGAGCTTGATAGTTAGGCGTATAATACTGGGTTCTGAAATTTCACATTTCACCTTCATTGATTGGTAGTGTAAAGGGTGTATGTAACAAGCAAAGTTTTTATTGAGAGTCTGCTACATTAAGCCATATTTGTATCTCTACTACATACTACATATTGAGCTATTTAAATACATAACAACATGCCTTGAAATTATACATTTCTAGTAATTTAATAAGGGTATATTCTCTGAATAAAATCAAAACCTAGATCTAAAGTTTCCATACAAGTTTTCAAAAATTTGAATATTAAGTATTTTCAGTTTTGCTATTGAACAGGGGAAAAAGATTCTATTTTAAACTTATAAGAAGCTTCTTATAGTCTAGTTTGCAACTTAAATAAGTCAATGCGTGCTAACGTCGCTAATTAAGTAGGAATTACATACATTTATCCGTAGACTGCTGTATCGCGTAAGTACTGAAGAAAGAAAGCGCAAGACATGTGAACGGGAAGAATTAAGGGAGAAGGAAGACGATGTTCATTATCGTAATTGGTTGGTAAATTCAATTTTATGCCGTATTGACTCGAGCTGACGAAGACGTAGATTGAGAAGGGGACAGAAAATCAGAAATACTCAGGAAACTCTGTCAAGTCCAACGCCAAAACCAAGTCAAATAAGTCTCAGCATTACCTCTTGGAGGGAGAAACATATACGAGAGATGCAAAAACTCGGATGAGAAAATGAGGGGTTTGATGAACATGAAATTTAATTTCGTCCACGCTTTCTACTTTGGCTTTCTCTTCAGTAGTTTACGGTATCCGTATGTGTCTTTTATTTCCTACAGATAATTCTAACTTCTTCTTAGTTCTCTGATAGTTTAATGTCTGTATCTGCTGGGCCTGGCTTTCTCTGACTTTCTTTGAACATCTGAATGCATAGGGAATACGTATATTACACATACAGTGCGTATAAACGTAACCTATGCACCTTGACGTTTTTTGGACAATGTACCATAGTAACTGGTACTGATGGTGAAAGTCTAATGCAACGTAGGAGAAAGTAGCCTCATCCGTGACCGTAGCCGTAGCGTAATGAAATAGAATTGGAAATGAAAATAAAGCCGTAGAAAAGTTAAGACGCTCGTCCATTACTATATAAACTTATTAGATATCCTTCCTCACTCCCATTCACTTTCCCTTTTTCCTATGAACTGAAGCCCAGATCACATGAATCATTCATATCTCTCTCATCTGTCTCCAGCCTTTGATTTATGAGTAATTGTAATTAGAGCGGCTTATAGGCACGTACATATATACAGCGGAGTCTTTTTTATATTTATATGAAGCATCGTTCCCTCTCCTGAAGTCGTACTGTAAGTTGTAGGACTGTTGGAAGAAGACGATTCGACGGAGTATGCCCTACAACTTTACATATGACTTTCTTTTGTATCATATTTAACAAGTAGAACCTGGTGGGACTGGAGTTGGTTTCCTTATGCATACGTGGCCTAGTTATTTTATGCATAGGGATCTAATACTAATCGCTAATCTACTTGTTACATGTTAACGTTTAGCACCCATTTAAATTGCATTACATAGTCCATTACGCTCAGGTGTACTGGATATACATATATTAATTGAAGGTTGAAAAGACGGCGAAATAATTTTATTCACTGGAAAATGTTTTTAATTGTAAGATATTATGAAAATGGTGATATTTGTTTACCTATTTCTATTATTGATTTTAGTTTTTGCGCCGTCAACGATCACATTCTGTTGTAGGCTTTTGTAGGTTATATTTATGAATATCTAACTAAATCTGAGAACTATATATGGAGACACTTCTGTGTAATGTACGATGAGTGTCTGTGCTAAACGACTATCAAAGTTATTATAATGAAATTTAATTTTATAGGGCTGCAGTAGAATTGGCAGTTATGATCGACGAATTGGCAGTTAAATAAGTTACAAAATAATTGGCAGTTAAGGTTTTGGACGAATTGGCAGTGGTATAATTGGCCGTTATATATTTACCAACAAAGATACGAATGAGTGGAAATTTTATGGAAATGAAAAATGTTTATTATTATTGTGATTTTGAATGGATGTATAAAATTACAATTCTTTGAAATATACGACGAAACAAAATATTAAAAAATGTACATGTTACTGTTTCACCAATGGTTGGCGAATAGCTGGCTTTGGTGTGTACCATTCCATCAATCTCGTAGTAATCGGCACCACCGGCTACAGGAGAAACTATTTTCACTTTTGCGGTACAGGTCTTGCCATGGATGCAACAATAATACACTGTTGTGTACGAAATTATCAATTATCCGACACTTTTTTTTATTCTTGAACAGCTTTTCCAATTCTCACCTACAAATACGTCAGCTTCAACTGAAGTTGAGAATAATTTAATTGATTTCCACTGGTTTTTCTTCCGTGTATTTGAAGACATGATGCTTGTCGTGGTTACACAGTATATGACTGAGGATGAAACGTAAAATGTTCAAACAACGATGAATGTGAATGACGTGTATATTTAAATATATACGAATATTATTAAATATTCGTATATTTGAATGTGAAACTATGTAAACAACATGCAAAACCACAATCTACGGTCAAAATATTTATAACTGCCAATTCTACCAAACGAAAGATTTTTAATTCATTTATTTACCTAACTGCCAATTATTTTGTAACCTACTTAATTGCCAATCCGTCGATATTAACTGCCAATTCTATTTATGCCATTATATAGTCACTCAAACAACTGCAAATATTGATATAGCTTTCGTTCCTAGACAGATAATTAGGTACTAATCTGAAAGTTCTTGCAACGCATCTAATGGTAATTATTAATCATCCCGTCTGCTCTTAAAATAATACTAGTAGAAAATAAGCAAATAAAACAGTGTGCAAAACAATTGAAGCAAAACGGAAAACTTCGATAGCTATAACATTCCTATTAGTGCACTATACTCGCCTAGTACTTTATTTTATTAGGGATTATATTGCATAATCATACGGCTTAATTAGTTTAATTATCAATTAAAGACTCACCGGTAATGTGGAGTTGAGCGGGATTGGAGTGTCGGATTTCTCCAGTCAATTCGTGTGTTACTTGGCAACGGAATTTCCCTTGAAAGTCACGACCATTCGTGTCACTCACTAAGAGATCTCCATTGGATGTGAGTGCGTATCTAAAATAACAAATAAAGAGAAAGTTTATGAAATATTACGGTTGAATTAAACACCTGGTCTAGTTGTTTACACATAATAATTTCATTAGGTTTTGAATTTTTAAAGTGTAACTATTTAAAGCTTTGAACTCATTTCAAACCATCTTTCTTTTTTAAAAAGCTAATGATGTACCGGCTACCAAACTTTATCATTCATTAAACTTTACGCAATATTAATTGCAAAGAAAGCAGTATTTAAAAAAATTACATTTGTATGCAGTTTTGAAGGAACTGCATTTTTGAAAAATTAAACATGGATATGAAGCAACAAAAGAAAGTAAACACACTTTCTAAAGTTTAAAATAAACAACTCAAACATTTTGTGTAAAACCGTGCACATAAATATTTATTCTAAAGCTTTAAACATCGAAATAAAAATTTGTAAAAAGTGCTATATCGGCCTATTTTTATTGAAGCTAAAACTGATTACCGAAAACCAAACCAAACGAAAAAAAAATATTGCAATTAGTTACATTTATCTTATGATACCCTTTTGACTTGTGTAACAAAATCTATATATAAACTACCAAGTATTTTCACGCGTATTTATATGTGCATGTGTAATTTCAATTAAGCATACATATGTTTCGATTTCCCTACACCTCAGTTCAGTCAGCTGGGCCAAGAGTGTTTTGTTTTATTTGAATTAGACTCTGGCAGAGTTGCGAGAGTGAGAGAGGGAGACAGAGATAATCCAGAGTCCGTTACTTACGCTTCACTTGAATGTTTCCACACGATACACGTTCAATGATTACAGATATATATACGACCAAAAGAGATTCTCTGACCAAATTTCATTATTTGAATGAGGGATTTCATTCCATTTACATTTAATCCTGTGGTGGCATGTGTGCTTCTTTGCGGTGCGGTGAGGTACGCTACAACTACAGATATTATTTGTAGTATGATATATATCTGCATAAGTCCTATACGTAGTACCCCAACTTCTGTACACCATCTAATGACATTCAAATCTCTACATCTGCCTACATAATATAATCCCAGTAGTGTGGTTGGGAAAATAGGAAAATTCTAAATACTAAATACATTGTGGTGAAAGGGAGGGAGGGAGTACAAATAGAAAACATGAAATAGGAAACGTAGATAAAGAATACTCATGTGTGACACTTTGAATGCCAAAGCTGATTAACGATAAATGATGAACGGAGCGATTGATAAACACGTATATGTACATATTGTTGCACAATTCCATCTATGTACATAGTTCCGTTTGCTCGCATGTAGGATAACATATTATTTGAAAGCCTCCAAATAGAAATCAAAATTAAATAGCTAATCTCTCTTCTGCTGTATTCCATGAATTATCTCTCCCCTTGAATTCCCCCTGCACGCTGCACTCGCTCCGAGTCTTTATATTATACAATAAAGAGAAAGCAACTCAAGTGAAAGTGAGTTTTTAGACAAGAATGTCTTGTGTACTGTTGTTTTTTAATTATTTCTTTTTGATAATGTAAATTTCTATGAGAATAATACAATGTAATGTTGTATAAATACAAACCGTTGAGAGGTCAGGAAGGCTTGGTGTAGTTTTATTGTGTATTTAAAGATGCTTTGTTTCCTTTGCAGTTCACAAATTCGCTAGTCTTCGATAATGTTCTATATTAAAATGTTAATAAGAACACATCTAGGTTTTAAACTATGTTTAAATCAATAAGTTTATTTTCATATTGTGAGCAACTTTCACTACTACATCAACTTTCTCTGTTTTTTTTATGCGGATTTTAAATTTTTTTCAATGTATTTTTTAAAAGCAACATTTCATAAGAGAATGTTTTTCAATTTATAAAAATGCGCAATTATTATCCACTGGTGTCACTTTCAAAATTCCAAAACCTCAAATTGCAAATATTTCAATTTTATTTACATACAAATCTCAATATTTTAATACATCTGCAAATCCGTTCAAATTGAAAATTCTATTTAATATATTTTTTATATATAGAAAATACGTAGTGAGTACTAACAAAAAAAATCGGAAAGCAATTTCATTGCCTATTAGGTCATAGTCATTGGAAAGGCAGTGTGCTCAGCAAGTAAATCGTACGTCTTTAAAAAAATGAGTGAAAGAAAGAAAGAAAGAAAGCAAGTATTAAGACTGTTGAGAGTTTGACTCAATGTAAAACCGGGAGAGTATAGAAGTTCACTAGTCGGGAAAGTTACAGTGAAAGCAGTTGGTGAAAGTTATCAAGAAAACATGTCACGTCTCATTGGAACTTTTGATATGAGAACTTGATTGGTTCATCTTCATCGACATCCACACATCCACATAGCGACTATCGTCTCCAACCAATGTTTATAAGGAGCACACTTGAACTTGTGAAAGCCTACTACCACACTATACCACCACCACGGAGAAAGCAAAACGAGAGTTGAGACTGAAGTAGTAGTAGTAGAAGTAGAAACCAAAACCAAAACCCAAGCCTAAAACCAATCCATCTGTGAATGTATCCAAGTAGTCAACAAAGCACAGAGACCGAGTCACACATTTCTTCACCACTTTCTTCCTCCTTTATCATCTAGAGTCATTTCGACTCATTTTTATATTTTTTCTGTGGACTAAATGTAAGACGTATCATCAAACGAGATCCTTTGCTAATCCTCCTTTTCTTTCTTTCTCTTCTTTTTTTTTGTGATCACTTTCTCCATGCTTTCTCCACTACACGCATACAATCACTCTACAGTCTACAGAGCCCATGACTCTACTACTAGAACTCAAGAATTCTCGAGTCTTGAGTAGATTGTTATTCCCACTGCCAATAACTATCAATGTCATGCGAATGCCAATGCTAAAGTAACGATAAGCCAAATCAAGCCAAAACTCCTCATCGCACAGCATCCAACCCTTTGCGTGTGTATGTGACAGTAGCTTTGATTTTTATTCGAAGATGTTATACTCTCCTATAAAAAGGATTTACTTGTTGTGGTAGTATGGATATCCCAAACACATTCAGAAAAGCTATACTCTTTATTCTGTGTATTTCTGTACTTTCCTCTTCAGATTTTTATTTCGTATCATTAAATCCTTGGTTTGGCTGAAGCCTCTGCTCTACTTTGCGGCTGGATTATTAAAGGATACTAAACGTGTGATTTGCATACACTTGTACGAATGAGTCAGCAGTTTTCATTTTTTATGACCGGAGAAAAATTCAGAGAAACGAAGTAGGTATGTGAATTTAAGCAGAGCAAAAAATGTAGAATGTTTTTAAATAAAAACAAATTATTGTCTGCCAATTTTTGGCGTTTAAGTTTTTAAAATGCACAAAGGTGCATAGTGTAATCTCTAAATATTAAACACCTAATATTAGAAAACTCAAAATTGCATTACAATCAACTAATACTACTGATAGTGTTAAATAAACGTATTTTGTCTATTACAAAAAAGGTGTACCATTTAAATAAAGTTTGTATGTCCCCGCTGTATCTCTCATTTTTCTGGTTTTTACAAATACATCATTTTAGTAAAGGAGACACAAAATTTCAATTCAGAACTTGTCCGTCTTGAAAATGTATTCATAATCCAAACCCTAACAAAATGAACTAAGAAAGCTCGCTTTATTTTTTAAACAATGATTAAAAACTGTATCTTAGAAAAAAGAATAAAAGAAACCTGAGAATGCTCTAACCGTAAGTATGCATTCAAATTTTTTAATTAAGATTTTAACAATGATAATTAATTGTGATAATACCTGCAGGAGCATAATAATATTATGAAAAGCAGTACAAAAGGGGAAACAAAGAAAGGAAGAATGTCTATAAGCGTAGCACCTTATTCTTTTAGCTTGGAGGCACACAGCTCCCGCACCCCACACATTGAGATATGAATGTGTGAAACAAAGACAGACTTTAATTAGAAAGGATATCATAGTATAAAATCCTCATTCAGATACACGTACAATTATAATACCATCACTTTTAAAAAAACTCTTTTCTGAAAGAGTGAAAGAACAAGAGGGAACTCTTCAGTCAACAACTTGCTTCAGTTTTTGTGCTGCTGGTGAACTCAAGTGCACGTGTGGAGTGACAGTAGCGTAGGTAAAAGGAAAGTGGAGATAATCCAACTTCAGTCTTTATGTCATCTGGGCAAGGTTAGTGTATTATTTGAAATTTTTTCAATACTAAACACTATTTTTTATTGGGTCCTCTATTTTACACATTTAAGAAACACTTGATTAGATCATTTTGCACTTTTAAAAACCACGCCACGTAATTAAAACAACTTGCATTTTAAAAAATTTTAAATTAGATATTAGAGTTTTTAAAGCATGTACTAACATAAATTTTGAAGCTTTTTTCAAGATCAAAATATGAAATAGTTTAGCTTAAACAACAATGGGAAATTATATTTTTATATATTTTATTTTGTTTTAAAATTAGAAGATGCCAGTAAAAGTAAATTAGCTTAAACTTTGTTTTAAAAACAAACATGAATTATCAATTTAAAATTCTTAATATCTTTAACATTTTCGGCACACTTTAACCATATTACGTTACATAAATTTTCTAGCAGATGAAGAGTTTTTTGGAAAAACAGGATAAGTCCATCAAAGCAAATCTTACAGAAACTTCGTATAATAAATAATTGGTGACAGATTTCGTTTTTGTAACACAAATTTTTCTATATTACATGTAGGTACAAATAAAACAAATTATCTAATTTTTGAAAAAATGGACTAATCCCATTTTGCCAAAAAAGTCTTCAAGTATAGATGTCTACTGTTTGTATTTGTTTTGTATAAATCCTGTAAATTAAACATATGCAGGTTATCATCAAAATGTGAAGAGCACACAAAAAATATATAAAGTTAAGATTCTTAGGCCAATTATCTCCCAGTCTAACTTTTTTTTCGTTGAATTTATCAAGTGTCTCTCAAGTATGTATAGATGTCATGTGATGTGTGGAGGTGAAGGAGGTCTTCAACAAGGCTCCTGGCACTCTAGTCAAGATACGTAGTCGGTTCTCTTGAATAAACGCGTAGATACTTTACTTTCTCCCCCTGCATTTTAACTGTATCATGTCATGCTTGACGGGGTTCAAATGTCATTAGGCGTCCTTGAGCTAGCTGATTCTGAGGCTGATTGTGGTCCCAATTCTATGGCGATATGTCGTACTCTATATGATGATGATGTAGTATAATGTTGCACAGAAAAATGACATGAGGTATGACGGTAGTGAATGCACGCAGGAAGGCATAAAATTATAACTCAAGTGTATGCCCGTAAGTATGACTCATACGAACTCCGTATTTTACAGCTTTCTTCAACCACAAAGCAGCGTATATTTCTAAAACATTAGAAAAGAAATACATTCCGAAAAAATGACCGAAATTCTATGGAAAATGATGAAATTTTGAGGCTTTAAATTGATAATTCTAATTTAAAAATCATGCACACTATAATATAGCTATACCTCATGTATACAATTTAATGTGCATAGTTTGCTACGTCGTGTAGTTGTATGTTTAAAAGCTCCAATATATTTGATTTTCTTGCCAAATATTATTAAATTTTAAACGATCTGCATAATATTCCAAATCTAAACTTCCAAAGATACTGAATTTTTTAACCAAAATGCACACATAAAAAAGAAACATCAGTTGTGATTGGGATTCAAATGTAATAGCAACTACATAATAATTACACATTTATATGAAATTAATCACACTAGAATGATTTTAAATTCGCAACTTGGAAAGTGTGAATTTTCCCATGAAAAAATGATTAATGCTAAATTCGTGTGAATTCCTTGTACAATGGTTTTTTATTGTCTAGGGCTATACAGGACAATAGGGAATGGAATACAAACATATAGTTAACACACTGCCTGCTGACTGACACATGTTTACAGTCGTAAGCCCCAAAAATTTCTACTACTATAGTCGTCAGCCAGGAGATCTATAATGCCACAATTTTTATTTAAAACAGCTTTAGACTTGGACACAGCAGATAATAAGGCATAAAGAGCTCCACATTTTGTATCTAAAGCTACTTGTACACACACTAGAACCAAACAACCAGAACTGACAGACAAATTGTGTATACTTGGAGAAAGCAATAACGATACAACAACTATAACCATATAGAGGTTCCTACGCTTACTACGAAACGAACTACTGCTACTGTTGTTAGTATACAAATTGTACATAATTCTAACACTTTGCGTTTACTTAATGCCATTAGCTATCAAAACAGAATACAGAAGAATTCACATAAGACTTTCACTAACAAGGAAAACTTCCCAACTTCCCCAACTCCAAAGGAACAAAACTATTTAAACGGCATTTTATTCAGATTTTTGATATTTTTAAATGCAATGCGCGCAAATTGCGTTCAATCGTCACTGCTGCGCAAACAATTTCAAATTCTGAAAATTTTTGAATTTCACCGCGCAACAGATCGCACGCGTTTTTAAAGTTTTAAAAATTTTCTAAAAAACTTTTAGAATTTGAAAAATAGACAAATTAGGTTATATTTTTTTAAAGTAAAGCTCAAAAATATCCTCAGAAAAAAATTTAAACATTTTAGACTCAAAATTTCGCGCGTTGTTAATCACCACAAGCGCATCTTATAGGCTTAAAATCCAATAACCCTTTAAAATTGCACAAATTTAAATACGTTACATTACAAAATTGATTTCCCGCCCTTCGCAATTTTACAGCGCTGGGTAATGTCCCACGTGAGACAGACCAACAAAACAAGCTTCAAAATGAACATAGTCAAAGTGAAAGTAATTCCAGCACTACAGCCAACAAACTCGCTCTGTAGAGACGCGGTTTTATTTTAGAGATTTTGAAATTTTACATTCTTGGCTGAGCACAAGTATGGGAAAAGAAATAGAGGAACGGGAAAAAAATCCATGACAGTGACAATGCTACGAAACTACGACGATATAAATATAATAATGAAAAAGAAAAAAATCTTCACGTCTACTTGGAAAAGATTGAAGAATGGGAATTTATCCAAACCAGATTTTACACAGTGTAATGATGTACGTGTCTTCCTCCTTCTCCTCCTCAAAAACCAATACAAATACACACGGCATATGAAAAACTGTAAGCTGTCCATAGGCGGGACTTGAGGACTTGGACGTGGTATTTGTTGTCTATACGAAAGTACATATATACCATAGCCGAGGTTCTCATATGATACAACATCTACATCTTCACATTCATGTTTACGCACATTATTCCCATTTTTCACACTCAAACAAATTCGAATGAGATGGCTTTCACTTCGAGTCAGAAACCACACTGAAGCAAACAAGAAATGTGTGTGTGTAGAATATAGAGTACAAAATACATAGGGGTATCTGCGTTGGTATTGGTGTGTTTAGCTCCTAAAACTAAATTTGACTTTCTACATAGCAACATAAACATGGCTACTACTGGAAATGTCATTTCCATAGTTATCACCATCATCAGCGTTTCCAAGAAGAAAAAATAAACATTTCTCAACGTTTCGCTTTTTGGCAATATTTTGCAAGTCGTTCAGAGAAAGTATTGAGAATAACTATTAGCTATTAAGTTTTCCCTTCTTGATATTTGTATATGTATATACTTGGTCGTTTACTCGTTGAATTGTATTTGGTACTAAAGTACCTACCACGTATGTTTAATGTTTATCAAGGAAAACACTGTTCTCTGTGTGCGTGCAAGCGAAGGCGCTAGTGGATCTTATGGTGTCAAGATCTACAGTTTCTATTTTTGAAATTAGAGTTTGGAGCTCAAAATAACTAATATTATAAATATTTTTGTATTATCCGTATTTGCGATTGCAACTGCCAGTTTTAAATCCAAATACTCTTACAAACATATGTGATGGAAAATAAAATACATTTTATACTACAGGACACAAAATTCGCTGTCTTTTTTAAATATTTTTGTGTAAATAATAAATCAAGTGAAGGACTTAGAATTAAACAATTATTGCATGCCGTACAATGTATTTAGTTCTTGGTTTAAAGACAAGACTTTTTTTTGTTTTATCTGAAGCTGTAAGACAATATTGTACAATTTTTGAATTCGTAGTTGAAGCCATACAAATAAACAGTTTTTGCCTCGTTAAGATTTGTAATAAGAAGCATTATCAAAAATATTTAAGAGACACTATTTTAAGCGTAAAAATAGAAAATTTTGCAGTTTTTAAAAATGCGAAAATAGAATGTTTTGCATTTAAAAAAAATACAAATCGAATTATTTTGCACTTCTTAAAAATACGAAAATAGAAAGTTTTGTATTTCAAAAAACATTCAAATCAAAATATTTTGCGCTTTTTAAAAACATGCAAATCAAAATATTTTGCAATTTTAAAAAATGCGAGAAAAGAAAATTTTGCATTCATAAAAAACATAAAAATTGTAATATTTTGCATTTAAAAAAATGTGATTCAAATTTTTCCTCTTTGTTTTAGAAAACTACCAATGAGATGAATTTTCAAAATCAAACTACTATTTTAGTACCTTCAACATTACATAATGCATTATACGTTATTCACATAACATTGTCCAATAATTCGAATAGCATGTTCTCTAGAAACTAATGTCAGCCTAAATAGATTTCATTTTAAATCGATGAATTAATTTGTGTAACTACCACGTTTATTTTCCACATATCCATACATCATATTATCCCCTGTATGTGAACACATTATAATGCATTATACAACCACCAGACCAGAGTCAATTTGACGGAAAGAAGGACGACAAGTGCCTCTACATTATAATATCTTCGTGTATATAAATTCAGACAGTATAAATGACCACTTAAATTCTATTCCCTCCGCGTGACTTCCACACACTCCAGAACATGCGTAAATAAATTAAATGGCTGTCGGCTGTCGTAAACAGTCCCAAACATTTTATGATACCAATACTCACGTTCCCTACATCTATCTCTATCTTATACATGTAATATGCAGTGAGCTACCGTACAGGAATCTTCTGTCTTCTCCTCTCCCTCCTCCAGCTCTCATACCCAAGACTCAGTTAAAGATTTTAAATCTGTTACCTCTTTACTCACGTAATCACAGAGCATCACAGAGAATCAGGGAGCATGGAGAGTCAGAATATCGCTGCCACCGCTGCTGTATAATGTTACGGATTTATTACGCGTATACTAAATTTGAAATATTATTATAAGGAATTCTTATAATACTATGCATTAGGGAACAGACTTGGTTCTAGACTTGTGATGCATGTAGAAATGACGAAGTGGAAGTGGAGAAAGTAGCGAAAGTTGAGAAGATGAAGAAGAAGAAGCGCATTTAAATTCTGACTCAGCTCGCGATCATCTTGGAGGCATTTATGTTATTTGTGAGGTTTGAGAGGGCAATTGAGGCTGACAATAGGTATTTGAGCTAATTTAATGCATGTTATGCCATGTTAAGTTTTTCCATCATCTTCCTAAAGCTCGCTCAACGCTGTAACGTGAGCGTTGTTATATGCGCTCCAGGGGTTCTCCTCTTCCCCGCACACTTCTTGGCAAAAAGGGTGAAGGGAAAAGGACGGGAGATGATGAACAGGAACATTATTTACTACAACAACGTGAGCGGGGAGCTTCTTCTTCTTCGTCTTCGTCTGTCCTTTTCCCATTTCCATTGCTTTCTTCCCTTCTTTATAAATTTACCATTATTACATTACAGAAACTGTTTTAAGCCTCGAGATATATAACACAAGTTGAGGATTAGAATACTTTATAGAGACTATTTTTGGATATAATGCTATTTAAAAAATACATATCCTCTTTAACAAAGCATGCTGGCGTAGATCCAGTAAGTTAAGCCGCAGTCTCTAAAATATTGTTTAATAATTTCGTGGAAAAATATTTTTATCGCTTTAAAATTCGTAATAGCCAAATTTTGAAGAAACTCAAGTGACTTATAGATCTTTTGCTAACATATGGTGATACATTATTTTTTAAATCTTATAAGATTATAACATTTCAATACTGAGTTATGCATAATTAATCATTTAAATATTTTAAAAATAGGTTGCTTCCAAAATGAATTAAGTCTTCAATTCAATGATAACCTTCTAAATAAGACAGGTAACTAAAAGAGTCTCTACCTATACCACTATCATGCCGTTACTTGGCCCGCACTCACTCACAGCACAGCTAAAGAATTTATAATGTGCCATAATCTTATTCGCATCAATTTGCTTATTATGATTATTATGATGGTAATGTTCTCATAAAGTTCCAAGTTAAAATCCTACAAACGGCAAACTGTAAGCATTCATTCATAATCTTTCCTGGAAAATTTTCCCTTCACCCGTTTTTTTTTAATTCTTGTATTATAAATGATTTTTGAGGAAAAGGCGGGGATTCGGATTCGTGGGGCATATAGATGAAGTAGGCGAAGGAGATGAAAGGAAATTTTAAGAAGGAAAATAAGTTAAAAAGTTGCATAGTTGGGCAAGAATGGGTGATAAGAAAGTAAGCAAGTGGACTGAAGCTCGGGTTGGTTTTATTTTTCGGTTTTTTTTAGCTTTGGCAGGATTCACGATATGCAAGATTCCCTGGATGACTTGCAAAGTCGCGGGAGTCGGGAAGGGAAGATAGATGAGCGTAGAAGTCAAGTCGGTCATATCTATTTTTTCCGAATAATACTAAATACACTCACACTTGACTACTTCTCTCATATTATATGCATGTAATAGTACTGATATATGTATGTATCAGTGTGTAAATAGTTCTACATATTAAAACGTGCCGACTAGGGAGCGTGCATAAATTACTTGGTACGTCGAGGGGAGGGGGAGGGGGGGGGGGGTAGGAGTTCAAATTGCCTATCCTTTTACATAGACGAAAATACCAAAAAAGGGGGTGGGGTAGGGGTTCAAAATTCCCGATTTTTGTACCACGTAATTTATGCACGTTCCCCTACTCCACTGTCTGCAGCGTCAAGAGAGTCTAGACGATTGTACAGTATTTCCTATACAGAATTTTAGCAAGATATGTTTCTGTTCTTTTGTTATGTAGCTGTTGCACATCTCTCTAATGTTGTAATATCACCCTTGTTTTTTTAAATTTATTTTTTCGTTCAGCTATTTTCAAAATGTGAATTTTTCGCAATGCATGATATCCGGTTGACTGAATAAAAATATAAACATTTGGAAAAACTAAAATAAATAATGGGAGATGCATAAACAAATCAAGATCGAAGATAATAACTGACTCCTAGATTTATAAAATTATCTGTGAATTGCACTTACATGAGCCGATGGCGACTACATATATTAGTTGGTATAGCTATGATAGGCGCCGCAATACTTATTGGTACGGTTACTTTTGAAAGCATGAATTGTTCTTGGCTGTTTTGGGATATGTTTTTCAGATAATTAAGCTTTAAATTTTAAAACAACATAAGTTACAGCATTTTACTATTTTCAAAGCACGAAATTAGAAAATTTGCTGCTTTTCGAAAGCACGAATTTAGAAAATTTACCGCTGTTTTAAAGCACGAAATTAGAAAATCCAGCGCTTTTTTAAAGCACGAAATTAGAAAATTCAGCGCTTTTTTAAAACACCAAATTAGATTTACTGCCTTTTCAAAACACATAGACACTACTATTTTTCAAAACACGGAATTGGAAAATTTACCATTGTTTTAGAACACGTAGTTAGAACATTCTGCACTTTCATTAAAAATGTACAATATTGTTCTATAAAAAATTAAGACCATGTACACATAATTCCAAGCTTAAAATACGTGTAACTAAAATTGAGACGTTTAAAATGATTAATTTATTATTTCCAATGATTGCAAAATAAAAATTTGATCCATTGTTTAAAAAATTATAAATATAGATAGACGGTTTAGAAATTCCACTTTTGCCCTGTATGAAGACCCTGTATTATTATTATACATTGTCATTGTTCTCAGTTCTCTGATCCACACTCACTCAGTCCAGTGCTCAAGTTTCGTGCTCGCAGTGTACAGTGTTCAGTTCATGCACCGCAGGTTTGGTAAATAATTGGAGCATGAATTCAACTTGCTAGCTCTCTTTTTTTGTCTTCTGACTTTTTCTTTTGAAGGGTGTAAAAAATGGGACGACTTCACAAAATATTCAAATTTACACAAAGATCCCCATGCACTGTTGTGAAGTGTGATTTAATATCACGAAATAAATTCATATTCCAAAATAGAGATTGCGTCCGCGCTATTTCCACATGTTCTACTTCTATACATTCTATATATACGTGTAGACATATGTACTCCTTTGCCCTATATCCGCTATAACAAGTTATTTTTACAAAACTATACAGCATTCTTCTTGATTCACGATTTAGATTATTATCAATGTACTTTTTTCCAGGGCCAGGGCGGCAAAGTGCATAAATTTAATTAAATTCATATATGTATACAGCATCTTATTACAATATTTATAATTTTCACTCCTATAAAATACTGTTACAGATACTGATGCTACTCATTTTTAGTAAGCTACATCCTACAAATCTACAATTCTGCATATTAAAACGATAAATTAAAGACATTTTAATGTTCGCATTTTTTAATAGAAGAATTTTAAAATTATTTATGAAGAAATATGTAGAGATACTATGCTGCCCAACATACTAATTTGTTCTGAGCCAAGCTCAATTTACATTAGAATTTCTGTTTAAAAAAATATATAATTTTATTTATATTATTTTAAAATTATTATATAATATGTACTTTATACCTACTTGAAATAATGCTCAGACCGCCCAATGCAAAAGCAAAACTGACTGAATTGTGAGAGTTAGAGTGAAAGTTACAAAAAAGAGAAAGTATGCCGCCAAGTTTTGAGTGATAAAATATTCTTTGTAGAGCCGAGGACGCGCGAATAAGGTATCGATTCTCAATTGAGAACTGCTGATGGTGCAGCATGAGGTCTCTTCTTGAAAAAAAAACATCTCTCGAGAGAGATAATATTAAACAGATAGAGATAGAGATATTAATGCGTGTGTTGGATGTTAGAATTGGAAGAGGTCCATCTCCTCTCTCCATATAAATTCTTCCCCATCTCTTCCGCCTTGAATATTTAAGTGCATCAACTTGTATCCTTTATTTATGCAACATATCGTCGTCGTCGTCGTTGAGAAGGCACAGTCTGAGGTGTAAGCCTCTTTAAAAAGTAGATAGTTGTATCTATACACCTTGTTTTGCCTTGCCTTGCCTTGCGGTAAAAGCAGATATTGATGTAGACATTTTTGGGAAACATTTTTGTGACTCATATTTAGGAGCTTTTCTCCAACTATTTCCAAGTGTAAACATTTTGTAAGTTTGTCAATATGGTCGTAGGACACAAGCCGTGGTGGTGGTGGTGACTGGTGGCTGGTGTATGGTTAATGGTTATATTTTTGACATGCATAGGTGAATGGAATTCTAATGGCAATAAATATATTGTAAATATGTGAGTAAATGCCGTAATGCAAAATACGTTGGAACATATTATAGGCTTGAGAATATTACATCTTCAATAAATAAATGTAGTCTAATTTTTAAAATTTATGTTTTTTAAAAGTTGCACATGTACAAACGCAACCAGTTCTAGTTTTGTGTGGAAAAAAAATTTGAAATTGTAAATGCAATATTGGATTTTGCATTCATTGGACGTTTGTTTTGTAAGAGCCATCACTCAACTTGAAATAAAATGTCATGTCAAGAGAAAATGCTCCACTGAGAAATTTTTATCATTCAATTATAGAGCAAGGAATAAGGAGTGTGTTGTCACAAACGCGTTGCAAAACCATATCTTATTATACGTGAGCATAACTTTACATAATCCGCACGGCGGCCCACGTGTTTAATAATTTAAAATCATAAGTTGGAGCATCGAGCAATATGATTACATAAGAGCTGCAAAATTGTTTGCTCCACAAGGTTTTTAAATTTTTAATAAATATACTCTATCTGCAAATTTAATTGTTTTAATTTTAAATGCATCCGACATAACATATTTTCAAATGTCAAATTTTTTAAACTGTGTGTAGAGTCAGTGAGTGACCTGTAGTAAATTGAACTTTACGATTTAAAGGGAAATTCTTGAAATAGTCAATTTAATAAAAAATCAGGACATAAAACAAAAACTTTCAATATAATTAATTTACAACAATTTTGCTTATAAATTAAATAGTAGTATTATATAGAAATATTTAATTGAAAACGTCATATATTTATAATTATGTCACGATATTTTTCAACCAAATGGCCCATAATACATATGCGTAAAAATGTAGAAATACTAATACATAATATAATTTATTAAGCTCTGGTTACAAGTGTGACAGTTGTTTGGAGCTAAAGACCTAAGACTCCAGACCATACCAAGACAATAACCAACTAATGCCTTGACTTTCTTCCCTTTTACTTTCTTTACATAGATATAGCATACTGATTTTAGGTGGGCTGTAATTCGGCACTACTACTCTAGCATAAGTAATTTGAGGTTTTGGTTTTTGAGTTCTTGTTAAAATATAATGTTTGGGCTGATGACTTTCCTTTCCTTTCCTTTCCTCTTCCTCTTCCTCTTCTCGAGTTAAATTTAAATCTACGCCAGGAGCTGTATCTATTTCTTTGTGTAAGCTAACAGAGAAGATTTGCGTTCATTAAATTAGAAGTTCATGACAGGTTTCATCCTGTCTCGAGCCTTGAGCTCTCTCCCTCCCCCGTCTTAACTCATGTAGTCGGATTATCTCCCTTCCCCAACCTCGTATCGACTTGCATAATTGCCTACAGCACGGCTCCTAATTACCACAAAGATCTATTACCACCACGTCCACGAGGCCCCGCACTGTCTTGTCTTCTCTTAAATCAGCACTATAGACATACAACTACGAGTGAAAACGAGACATTTCAATATTCATCCATATACTACACCATGTCGTTACTCGTTACCTACTACACACTTAGCGTATACTGTACATTATGTAATGTTTTAACAAGCAAAATGACACATCTAACATAAGTTTCAAATCCTTTTGTTCTACATTCATCTTTTTCCTAGTATCATCAAATATACAAAAAACAGCTTTTTCCTTGAATTAGAAAAAATTTAAAAAGTGAAAGCGAGTACCATTATCTATAGATACAGGTAATTTTTTCAAAAGTTGGGATGTTCTTTTGAGTTTGTAGGACAAAATCGGGTCTATTCATACTCACGTGAACATAAATGAGGACGAGAACTATGAAAAAATCGACAGTGAAAAATGACAGATGAAAGAAAGTCATGGCTCATAATGTGAAAGTGAAAGTGAAACTAAAACTGGCATTCCCACATAGCCTTGTGGGTCGTCTCTTTTTGATTTGAATGAATGGCTCAAAAAAATCCAATACTTTTGCAATTATTATTTTACAAAGGAACAAGCCACAAGTATCATAATTTGCATGCACAGAATTTTTCATTTCTTCTTTTGTTACTTATTTTTATTTTACAATTTGAAAATTATATATTTTGTGGGCGGGAGAAAAGAGCTACAAGGGCAATATAGTATGTTTATTTGTGGTGGAACTGGAGTCCCAAGATAAATACGGGTTACGGGTTTTTGGTTTAATCATAATCCTACGTTCTATGTGATTCTCTATGATCTTTCACTTGTGTCATTTTCTAGGAATTTCAATGCAAATTGCTATCATTGATCATTTCTATTTTTAGGCATAAGATATCTTGCATTTTTAGTTATATATACTTCAAAGGATTTTATTTAGGTTTAGCTTTGCGCTATGATTCAAAAACTGTCGCTCTCCAATCCTAGACGTAATTTACATCTTTGTAGTATAACACGTGTAAATAAGTATTTACTATGCTGGATAGAGCTGAAGGTTCAAATCATCCATTTTGTTTGATCTACCCACATGGTAATGATACCGATACTGATATACAAGTAATTTTATATTTCATAAATTTAATCCTCACTTTCATTTCCTATTGTAGAAAAAAAACCTTGTTCGTCTTTTTTTGCAAGAACGAAAGTGGAAGTAGATTATTGTAATTTTATATACCAATTTTACTACTTGAGCTGTGTGGAGGCTTTTTTATTTACTATTTGTATGGATTTATGTCAAGGGGGATTATAGCTATATTTTCAATTTCAAACTACTCACCATATTTATTTAGCTAATTTAATTTCCCACACGAACGCTGGCATTATTACTAGACACCAAAAGTAATACATTTTATACACTCCAGTTCCGGATTTTATTCTAACCCTCGTTCTGTTAAAATATTATAAATCAGATAAAAGTGCGGGAAAGCACACGCCATGCTTTTTTTCAAAGCATTTGAATTTCAAAAACTTTATTTTAAAAACAATTTTGATTTTTTATCATTGAGCGTAACGTGCTCACAGACTTACAGCCAAATGGATGGATATATGTGTCTCAGAATTGTTTGTTTGCGATTTCAATGCTTTAAAATTTACTGAGGACTGAGAGCACAAAATGCTTTTAATTTTGCACTGAAGTAACTTACTATAGACTCACGCAACATTGCTTGTTACCAAGTGAAATGTGCGTTGCCACTTTTATGCGAGTGTTTATGGTAGTTATAGTGATTTTTGAAAATCTGTTTGCTTTGTTGTGAAAGTAGTTGTAGCTTGTTTACCCAAGTGATTATCTAAATGGGCAGTAAGGAGAAGGAGGGAACTCAAAATTTTCTATTGAAATTGTGCTCTACGTTATATAGTAGATAGAGAGATGTATGAGGAAGGCATGAGTCTGAGAACCTGTGCAGGTGTGTAAACATGGAATTTTCTCAGACAAATTAAAGCCTTCGTTTTGTCTGCTTATGTTTATGATTACGCATGTAAGCAGATGGTTATGAAATGACACGTAATGAGGTCGTGTCATAACTTTTATGAGCTTTCTCGCACTCTGGTTTACTTTCTTTAAAGCATAATATGATTATACAATATTGTATTTTTTATTCTATCCTGCTTCCGTTGCTAACCTACGCTGTTTATGTAACAAGGGCAGATGTTAAAGGTAAATTACATATTACATATTATGTGCTTTATACATATAGAAAAATGTACCGTATTTCTTGTAATATCTCCCGGGTCTCTAATAGGTCCCGGGTCTGTGTCTTTGTGAGGTGTGAGTGTCTTAAAATTTGATCAAAAATTTTAGAAATTTAAAAATTTTAAATATCCAATATGGAGTTGTTAACAACCTCTATAGAGTGGAAATTTGAAATTTCGAAATTTCAAAAGTTGTGCATAAAAAGTTCCAGCGCGCACTACATGTATTTGAAAAATCAAAATAAGCCGTATATTGAATTTTGTCAATTGTGCGAGTTCATTGTTAAAGCAATTTTTGAAATATTAAATTCTTTTCTTTTGGAAACGCATAAAATTGGCATTTAGTTTTTTAAATTGTGCATATGCGATTTTAATACATTTAAAATTAAGCCCAAGAATTGTTCTTGGATTTTTGAAAAGTTTAAAGTGCGTGTACTTTTACATTTTATATACCGTTTTATCATATCTTAAAATCCAATGTTTCGAAAATTTCAAACATATTTGTTTGCACATTTCATGAAATACAAGTTATTGCTCATTTTTGCATTATTTAAAAAGGCAAATCAAAAAATATTATACTGTTTTTAAAAAGCTAACTTGACTATTTGGAATTGTTTTGAAAACACAAAACAAACTATTTTACATTGTTTTGAAAAGGCAAACCAAGTAATTTTGCGCTATTTAGAAAAACAGAACAAACTCTTAAATACATCCTTGGTGAAACGCTAAACCAAACAAATTACTACACACTGTATAAAAAAGCAAAAAATAATACGTTTTTAAGGTACAGTCAAATCCGCTTATAAGGGACGCCGCTGGACCGGCGAAATCGGTACCTTATAGCCGGATTCTCTTCTAACCGTTTAAGGGATTTCCATTATAAGTGAAAACAACACAAATTTAATTTGAAATTTTATTTTTAGTCCAAACATGGTTAAGGAATATACAATTTTGTTCAATGGATACAAATTATTTAGATTATTTGAAACCATTCTAATATTGCTTCATCCTTATCTGGCCGAGAACACACTTTTTCCTTTGAGCCATGTGTGCGTGATGTTTTTCTTTTTAAAGCTTAATTTGGCTTATTACACTTGAACTAATTCCAGTTTCTTTGATTACGTCTGCCTGCTTATGGGTCTTTAACTCTTGTAAAATTTCATACTTTTTGTTCTATGGTCAATGAGTTCCTTTTCCTCTTCGCAGACATTTTAAACTGAATGAAGAAGTAAAGTTTATGTTGAATGTAGAGTCACGAGAAACAACTTTAAGCCAAGTAACCTATAAATACGATTACCTACTTAAAGATAATTTAAATGTTCATTAAATAAGTGTAGTGCAGTTTTAAAGTATAGTAGTGCTCCAATTTTTCGGCTCGGTTCGGTCCTAAAATTCTTTTAATCGTTTTCTTGAAAATTCCCTTATAAGTGAACTAAAATGGTCTAAAATTTGTCATGTATACCCGGATTTTCCCTTATATCGGTTATCCCTTATATCAGGATATTTTTAACATTGAAACATAGACTGGCCAACCCAATATTTTAAAACTGTCCCTTAAAGCCGGATTTTCATTACATCCGGATCCCTTATAACCGGATTTGACTGTATTTTGGAGACAAAATCTACTTTCCTAAAATTAAAAACTTGGTTTTTGAAGAAAAACATTTCATGTCTAATTTTTAACATGCACAAAAACTCAAGGAGTTCAATAATGTAGTACTATCATTACAGCAAAGCATCATTCATTAGTTCAGTGTATTATTTTGGGATATCAATACAGGACAGACAAACATATAAAAATGCATGTGACTTATTTGGATTCTTCCTTGATATTCTCATGAAATATATATGTATCTGGCAGTAATTAAAAAGGGAGCTTGCGTACGTACACATGGATTAAAAAAGAGACAAAAAAAATATTTTTTACCGTGGGCCATAAATGATGGGGAGGAATCCAATGCCGGCCGTGTCAGGACTACTCAGTGTAACTTGGCCTGCTCTGGAAGTGACTGAGGATAAGGTAATGGGCGTGAATGAGGTGGAACTGCTCCATCCTGAAATGGAGAGAAAGTCCCGGGAGTTTTCTTCAATTCTACATACAAACGGAACCACATTTCCTCTTGCCACAGCTACATTCTCCAGAACCGGTTTCCAATTTCCCGTCACAACTACAACAACAGAATATCAAATGCATCAAGTTATCCTTCTTCCTCCTTCTTCATCTCTACATTACATCTCACCCATTTCATTCCATTATATCCCACATTCCATTCCATTGCAGTACATTTATAAGAGACATGTCATTATCATGCTATGCATATACGAATACGATGTACACTGGAGGACATAACATTAGTAATGGAGGAACAGAACAACAGAAGAACCTTGTTCCAATTTCCAATGCAATGAGCTCCGTCTGAATTACGCTATATACACTCGTGTCCCTGTCTAAAACAAGCAAACAAGAAATAACAAGATAGTTTCCAAGTGTCGCTCTCGACGATCTCTACCAGTATTACCTTTCACCATACCACACACAGCATCAAAGCATTGTCATCATCATCATCATATCATATCAACCACATCATATACCTATACCATCTCACCGTTTTAGAGCCTATTTTAACAGTAGCAGTACAGTTTTAAAATTATTGTAAAGTTATATGAATTAAAAAAAAAGAGTGCAAGAGTTAATTATTGGTTTTCTTCAGTAAAAGATTGCGTAGAATCTATTTTTGATTGTGAACACGTAAGCACGCTGTTTTATTTCAAATATTTTGATTTGTATATTGCATTGGGAGAAAGCACATCTTATCAACCAGAAACTTTCAAACTTTCTCTGTATTTCTATTAACCTATATTCTTCATTTCCAAACTAAGTCTTAAGCTTTACTTATCCTTTTTACACATTTCAATCCTATGCTTATTTACCTACCACTAATTTCAAAATATTAAAAAAAAACAGTTTCTGTTCGGCTTCTATGGCAATTTGTTTTCTTTTTCCTATTTAAAATAGACTGCAAGGCACTGCAAGGTCCCCGCAGAGTGAATACACTGCAAACAAATAAGCAACCCAACACCAACGCCAACAATGACAACGAGAGCGAAAACGTAAACGAAAACGAGAACGACCCAAACCTAAACCAAATACATACATAGTAAATCTGACGACATAATTTTCCTTATCCTCTCTTTACAAATAGAAATGTATGTGTGTATTATCATGTTTACAATGCCATTATACATAGACAGTGTACACGGTGAAAGTCTATTATTACTACCACACACAGTCGAACAAATACAAATAGAACCACAACTACGACACACACACACCGTCGTATCATCCAATTCACCATGTCATACCATACCATACCTTAACATCAAACATCTCCCTCTGACTCAGGATTCAGATGGACACGTTATAACATATACAGTGGATTCAGATTCGGATTCGGATTTGGATTGAGATCTCTAGGGATGTCTATAATCACAATTCTCTCAATAAAATTACAGGAACGCTTCTACATTCACGAGGAAAGCAGTGTATATATAAAAGCAATGATGACTTTCTCCGCCTCCCCAGAAATGTTTTGAAACCATAAAACGGGGAAAGGAAAACATGCTGGTGGTGGTGGTGGCTGGCGCTCTGGTTGAATACTTTATCTCAATTCTCAATTTAATATACGTTACGGTATGGTTACGGTTACGGTTACGGTTACAACAGGAACGGATTGAGTTAGACTAAATAGAATAACGGACTACAGCATCGCATCCACACAGGACCAAAGCCGCCGAACAATCACAATTCAAAGAGAAAATGAAACCAAAACGAGACAACGAAGTACGTCAACAGTCAACATTTATTATTGTGGAGATGTTGGAAATATGGAGGTGTATGAGGGAGAAAGGAAATGAGCTGGGTAGCACACACACACACACACACACTGCCAATGGGAATCCCTTTGGAAATATATTTATTTATATTTACAGTGAGAACTTTCAAACGAGAGAGAAAGGTACAGCCTGATTTTCCTTTTCTGCCCTTTTCACCTTCAGTATATACACGGTTCTGGTTCTGTAGTGCAGGTCCCTACGCACTCGTGTATGCTCTCTATTTACAATTAGTATGTGCACCTATTCAAATACCGAAATCATGAACAATGAACGATAGGAATATCACTTTCACTCTGACTCTACCTCTTCTTTTAAAAGTCGAGAGAGATTCCCTGCAGAAAATCAATTTTTCTTTGTTACATGTAGGAAAAACGAGCAAAACGAAATTTTGAAACCCATAGAGACTTGAATGGTTATTAGAAATAAATTCATAATATATTTTCATACACAAAATTTTATTTTGGTGAAACAAAAACATGTTTTTTGGTAAGTGTAATATGTATATTAGGCATATTTTTAAAGTTAATTAAATCGGGAAAGGTGATTTTAAATGAATGTCATATTAAAACAAACAGAATTACCTTTTAAAGCAGATTATTAAACAACAATGCCAAATGTTTTATATGTATACATGTTTTTACCAAGTGCAAAATTTTCTATATACATATTTTTACCAAGTTCAAAATGGTCTATGTACACATTTTTACCAAGTGCAAAATGTTCTATATACATATTTTTACCAAGTTCAAAATGGTCTATGTACACATTTTTACCAAGTGCAAAATGTTCTATATACATATTTTTACCAAGTGCAAAATGTTTGATACACATATTTTTACCAAATTCAAAATGTCGTAATTGCTTACTTTGATTAAATTCTGAAAAAAAAATATTCTTTTAATTTTCAAAATTTAATTACCTTATTACAACAATTTATTATTCTTACTTCATATGCTTAGAAATCATAGTGTTCTAAAATTACCTCCTTTTTTCAAAAATGCAACTAAAGCACACTTTTGTATATGTATTTTCAAGTTTCTATTTTGATAACAATAAAATTATAGAATAATTTAGCCAATTTTAATTGACAATTAATTTTGACAATGATATAACTTGTACCATTAACTTGGGTTGCTTTTAAAATAGTGCAAAAATATATTCTCATCATGTAATTTAGAATAATTCAAAATTATCTTTTAAGTCTACCTGATTTATTCAACTCTTTAATACAAATTCGGATTCTCTATTTTTGGGATATGGGCATGTATGCAGAGTTTTGAAATATAAATCTAACGTAAGTATATATTCAGCATATTATGTAACTCAGAACATGCTACATGCAAAAGGCAATAAGAGTGCTAGAATTTCAACTTGTAACGCTCTAGTCGATCCCATATATCTATACTTATTTAAAGATATTCACTACACACAGCAGATAACTTTATTATGAAGCTGACTATACATACTACTAAAGGAATGCTTAAACTTAGTGCAAAATCAAAATTGCAACAACAATTGATCATTTCTATTCCTACCATGTGTATTTGTATGCACCCTTATTTTACAATGTACCAAATTCAATATAAAGGCCCCAATCATTTTTCTATTCAAATTAGCTTTCAATATGATTTTCAATTCCAATTTCGCTCTCACGCGAAATCATTCATTGGAAACATACAATGCAGCGCCTGAACAAAAAGAGCTAAAATTATGTTAGTGTGACATGAATACAGATATAAATAAATAAATTACATGAGATACTTCTACAATATTGTACCATCATGTTTTTTTTCTTATTCTGTTTCAGCATGACTTCCAATTCCAATTTTCATAACTAATAATTTTTAGGATTCGCGCTACATAGGCTTTCGGATTGCATTCAGTTTATGTAGGTTTTTTTTATTGTCAACAAAAAATATCGCTTACGTCTTATTTTCAATTTTTGAATTTCTCCACGGTGCACGTCGTTTTTTTAAATAATATATGGTATTTAAATTATTTTTTGCAATTTACATTTCCAAGCATCCTTCCGCTTTGTGACTTTTTTGTTGCAATACAGCATAACAGTTTGTATACTTGAAAATAAAATATTTTTCACAAAATTGAATTGCATAGTATGTATAATAATTGCTTTTGGAAACGATGATAAAATATGAAACATTCTAAATACAGATACATGTTTTTGAATCTTGCATAATTATTCAAAACTTCTGAAGTAAATTTTTGTAAATCTTAAATAAATACTTTAACTTGCATATAGGTACTTTATAAGCCATAAAATATTTTATTAGGTATGTTTAAAACGTGTAAAATGTCCTATAAATATACTTCACAAAAAAACCTCCTATTTACTTGATTCTGTGAAAAATTGTAAATGCTAAAATTAATTCTTCCTTAAAACCTGCTAATTTTGTCATTTATACTTTTTAGAAGAAGACAAATCTTCTATATTACTGTTTTCAAAAACCTCAAGATGGTTCAATTAGCTGCTTTTCGAAAATTGGAAATTGTCCTAGAATTACAAGATTTTGAAAAAGTGCACAAAAAATGACTCAAAAAGCTATAAATTCTCAATAAGAATGACGACGACAATTGTCCATAATTGCATAATATCTTGATAACGTAAATCGAAGTAACCATATGAATATATTTTCAAACAAGTTTACCCATTAATGTCATGGTAAATTAGATACGAAGTTTTGTATCGTGAGACACATCATGATTGCACAACAAAATACTGCAGTAAAGTTATTATTCTGCTGTTAGAATTTGTGTGATGGAAGCCATGTCGGAGGATTTCATTTCTTACACGTCCCATTGACTGGAACTGGAAACTGGAAACTGGAACTATGCTGCTATAGGTGATGCCGTTGCCCTTACTACTGGCATATTGCAATTGGTGACAGTAGACGTAGACGGAGACGTAGGGATGAAAGTGAAGTGAGGGGAACAATAGAATTATTCTAACTGGAAACTTGAGCCTCACTGGATCGGTGAAGTTAATGCTTTTACCTTGTGACACTAAAACCCCACGATTATGTATATAGACGAGCTCCCGCATATGGAACGTCCCCTTGTCTAAATTAAAATGTACTTACAACATAATATAGTGCGTGTCAATGTCAACTGCTCTAAGCTTTGGGGCTGACATCAAATTAAACGGTGTGTTTATTGTTCGTCTCAAATGTAATAACGTGAGACGGAGTGTGTAGTACAAAACGATTTAATTCTACTACGACTACGATACATAGGCATAGGCATAGGCACAGATACTCAAAATATAGATGTACGGACGTGTAGGCTATCATTTCTATAATACTGAGCATTTCATATAGATGTTCAAAACGAGCTCACGTTCAGAGTCTGTTCAGGGCTGCCTTCCTTCCTTAACTTGCAGTGGCGGACCATAACAAAATTTTAATAGGTGAGGGATAGGAGAGGTTCATCTATATACATAGCGGCAATTTTAAATTAATTGCCATTATACTTCCTATGCTAAATATTGGCTTACGGTTATTCGGGCTTTTGAAAACTATTTTAGCCCCCACCCCTTTGGATCCGCGGTTGCTTCAGACTTTAAACCGTCAGACCGTCACGGTCCACTGGTAAAAACAAGCCAAACCATGGGCCATTGCAATACACGGCAGTTCCCTAGATAAGTATGTAGGTACATACGTACATAACGCGTTGGCAACTTAATGGTAATGTAATGCCACATAAAACTTTAGGAAAAAAACATTTTAACTTTTCCTAATTGTCTCTAATTTTCTAGATCCAAAGTCCAAGACTGAGACTATGGAACGGGGTTCTCCATTAATGGAGAGAGAGAAACGGTTCGAGTTGGGATACGTAGAATGAATAGAGGCACTCAAACTGAGCCAGTTAGCATTAAAAAGAAAAATCATTACCAAGATTTCACTCAAGTCAAATTAAATGGAATGAAATGAATTCTCTTTCTCTATATGTATATAGGAAGCTATGCTTTTGATGGTGGTTAACACATATGTATTGCTGTTTACAATTCAAAATCTCCTATCTGTGTAGCATAGTCAAAAGGGCACAAAAATAAAAATTCGTGTTTTGAATCATCACACATATTTTTTAAATGTAGTTGATTTTTGTTTGTGCGAGAGCGCAGCATAAACAAGCTTTTGCTTTTTTAAGAATATTAAAATTTTCTTCTGTGTAATTTAAAAATTTGAAATGTTAGAAAAACAATTAAATCTTGATCAGAGCATTTAATTCATAACATAAGCTATAAATTAAATATTTATAATTTTGACATTTTTACGTTTCAAAAACTTTCAATAATTAGAAATAATTAGAAATAATTAGAATGCATTTCACACAGTTGTAATATTTTGCATTTTCACGAGATATATGCCACACACAAAAACATAAGCTGTGCTGGGAAAAAATGTGGGCAACGACAACTAAAAATTATAACACATAAGAATTTAAGCTACACTGAGCTGTTGAAATACGCACATTATTCATGCATAATAAAATGCCAGCGTAACGTAGTATACACCTATAATTACATAGGACCAGAGCACCGTCATTAAGAACAGAAGAGCTTCCTCAGACTATTATCATTCCAAAATATTTTCAGCTATGTCAGTTGTAATCTCTAATCGTAAAATAATTACTCCATTCAAACTAATGCAATCTGTATAAAAAGATTATATGAGATAATTGAGAGAAAGAATGAAGGAAAAAGGAAAGCATAGAGAATATGCAAAGGTTCAGACCT
Source organism: Dicyrtomina minuta (assembly GCA_949802685.1). Taxonomy (NCBI): domain Eukaryota; kingdom Metazoa; phylum Arthropoda; class Collembola; order Symphypleona; family Dicyrtomidae; genus Dicyrtomina; species Dicyrtomina minuta. The sequence continues at coordinate 53,728,611 of OX461810.1, forward strand.
CATTCGTCATTTAACATTCAACATTCCTCAAAAAACTCAAGACTATACTTCCTTTCATTTTCTAAAAATATTCTTAGGAATTCCTTCGTCAGTCTATTCTGAAAGCAAACGTGAAAGTTAAAAAGAATACCTATGTACAAATAGAAATATCTGTAGACACGAAACAGAGGGACAAGGCAAATATAAGACAGCAGACGAGAGGGATGGTGATGCAGGCAGATGCTGGATGTTGGACCAAGATGCAGACGCTCACGCTGCATGATGTTGTGTTGGCATTCACGTTCGTCTCATGTTTAGTAAAATAAAAGTAAGTTTTGTCTTTTGGTAAAGAAAAAAGAATTTAAACATCTGGGCGAAAGAGATAACGAAAATGCTTCTTCTTTTTCTTCTTCGTCTTGGTCTTGCATTGATTTGAAATAAAAGAAGGAGGGAGAGAAGCAAAAAGAGATAGAAAACAAAATACGAGATGCTACCGAGCTACACGCTACACATACATAGCATAGTCACGTAACAAAACAGAACGCATACGAGAAGACGAGAGTCCCACCGTTTGTGTGTTTCTAAAACAGAAAGCATATATAGGAAGAACAGGGCAAAGGAGAGCGAAGCAAGTGAAAGTTGTAAGGAAATTTGTGGACGGATTGTTGTTATGCCGTTGGGCTTTTTATGTCTTTCATTCCCATTTTTTGCATTTTTTTAAGTTTACACCATATATACATGAATACACAACTATAACCACTTTTGATTTAAATAAGCAGTTTAGCTTGCCAAGTGGAAAACTTTAAATCGTTCTAATTGCAAAATGTTACAAAGCGCAAAATGTTTTAAATACAACATTTTAAAAGTGCAAAATGCTCAAACTACCTATATTACATTCAAAATCATGTACGTATAACATTTTGAAATTTTCAAAATCATGTAGTTAGATTAGTTGCAACTTAAAAAAATGCTGTTAGAATATTTTGAACTTTTCAAAATCATGTAGGTAGATTCGTTTGCAACCTAAAACAATACTGTTAGAACATTTTTCAATTTTTTAAATCACCGAGTTAGAGCAATTGGCAACTAAAATCGTGTATATAGTGCATTTTTTAATTTTTTTAATTATAAATTTAGAGCAATGCGTGTTTTAAAATCATGTAGTTAGAACATTTTGCGTTTTTAAATATGCAATTAGAGCACTTTTCATTAGCATGTTACTATGAATTGGTCAGCTAAAACGCACATTTAAATCAAAAGTGGAAGGAAACGGATTTGCTTTTAAGTTAAACATAATTGTAATTAAATCTTTCTATTATTTTAAGTATGTACCTATTAATAAATCTTCCGTATGCACTAGAATATATACAAATAATATTGTTATTACATATTTGCCTTGTAAACCCTTGCTTATGTTAATTTTTTATGTGGATCAGTGAGTGTATTGTAAATTGAAATTAGAATTGTGAATAAAATTAAATGTACTTAAAAAAAAAATTAAGTTAAACAGGAAACAAGCGGATTTGCTTTCAGCGAAAGATGGAATAAAACGGATGTGATCCTTCACCAACTATATGTAATATATCTTTACGTGACTATTGAAACATAACAGTTTTTATTTTATGTGATTTTGAAATTTGCAAAATGCTTGTGAGTTGCATGGTTTTGGAAATTGTATTTCCAAAATCCGTACTATTAAAAGGTGGTTAATTGTAATTTTGTGTAATAAGTAAATGTTTTCAAAACGTAATAGCGTTTCTAATTTGGTTTAAGTGAATTTTTATATTTATTTAATACATTTATATAATATTTACATACAAAAAACGAAAATTCGAAAATTTAATTTGTTAAAATAGCATAATGTTTGTTTAGAAACGTCATGCATGCATGTGCAGGATGTTAATCAAAAGTAAAAGGAGAATAGTTTACTTTGCATCTCAAAGCAAACATTCAAAAAAGTGTGTAAACTATGTGTGCACCGCTCGAGTGTGTAAACCAAAATGCACAGCACTTCCATTCCATATTTATGCACGTGTGCAAGTTTAATGTCGTATATTCATGTTTAGAAAGTCATTGTCAGGACTAACACCAAGAAAGGCCGAAATAGTATAGAATGTTCCTACGTACCATTTAGCTGCCATATGGCCATATCTATATGTAATGCATACATACGCTACTATTGTTCACTGAAACCCAACTAGCGCGACTTTCACTTTTACTTTCCGTAAACGAGCTACTGTATGCAGCTAATCTTTTTTACTACACCAACTTTCACTATAGTCATATAAATAAGTATATGATATACTTTCTACAACGTACATATTTCCTGCCTTCGTGCAAATGCATATTTACGAGTAAATCCTAGAGCGTGGATTCCAGTATATCCTTATAATCCTTATATCTATAGGAATGCACAACTCACAATCAGCTTAATATATTGGATTGAGTAGATACGTTTGCACTGTGTGTTAAATTTTCCATATAATTATATACTACTGCCTCCCGCCTGCTCACTTTCGTTTTTCATGCCTGTTTGATGCTAATGCAGTTACAGGTCCCTAGTCTTGCTTTTCTTCTAGTGCCCAGTAGTTGATGATACCATAAAGCTCATTAAATGAGCTGGGACTGTTTCAAGAGTGAAATGAGATTTGGAAATGAAACGAAAATCATGACGACTTAACTGCTATTTTTTTTTAAAGAACCCAACGCATTTCCGTAGTTTCATGCTTTCTCCCGGTTTAAAATTTTTCACTGTTTTACTTTCACTTTTATGTTGCAATATATACTAGTTTTATGACTTTCACTTTTTTCAATATAGTAACACTGCCACACAGTGACTGAATTTTTCTTTATACGTACAATTATTTCATCACTTAACTTTGTGCTGACTTAATCCCAAAGACGGGTAAAATACAAACACATAAATATTATGTCATAAAATGATTTTACTATTTTTGCGTATGCATACATTAAACATTAAACCTGCATATATGAACATCGTGTATGACCACAAGAGCTTTTTAATCAAAATTTATCTTTCTGTACACCTGTAAACCATGTAACTAATCTTAAGATCGAAAGCAAGCACTTAATATACACTTAAACCTAAACTAATAAACAATCTTTAAAGAAGTAATTAAAATATTTTTAAATTATTTTGTTTACAGCTTTTCAAAACTTTGTGTATGCTTTTCTGTCTTACAAAATAACACGTATTTTGGTAGTGTGGTATTTCACTACTTTTTCTTGGATGTAATTAGTTGCGAATACATTTTGAAAATATAGATGTGTAGTTCATATTGTGTCACGTTTCGAGAAGACTTTCCTTCTTACTTTCTTTCCAGTGAACTTGAATCCTTGCCTCATTGTTTTCTCTAGAATGGGGACTGGAGATATGAGAACGAAAAGAAGGATGTAAATCTAGCAATAAGATGAAGATGTAATACGTGAAGTGAGTGAAGTCGCGAGCGTTTGTGGATGGTAGTGCAGAGGCGCATGAAGTGTGTAGTTAATTCAATAGCTCTCTTGGCATTATTCCCTTCTCACAAGACGGCCCCTCATTCTTTCTTTCTTTTGGGACTTTCTCTTAGGAGTTTACATAGAAAATACTGTATACCTAACGACATGCGTGCATATGTATACTTACAACGCACACGTTATACTTCTTTCGTTCATTTTTTTCGATATTATTTCTGGGTCTGGGTTGGATTTGCTTTACAGCATTGGTCATAGCAATATATTATTATATCGCATTTTGTACTTGGATACATCTGGATACGCATTTACGCTCACAATAAAAAAAGAGATAGGGATAGAAAGTGAACCTGGGAGTAGTGGTAGTAGCAGTAGTAGTAGTAGTTCAGGCTGGTGAGTACTTAGTTTCTGATGCTTTGTAATGTGCCAGGGAAAAAAAGAATCCTTGTGATTGTGATGAACACACCGACGGACTGCTCCTATTCTTCTAACAATTGAAAATTCCAAAACCAAGACCAAATCCACATTTCTTTCTTTCCCTATATATGCTTTCTCGTAGACTTTCTCCATATAAATGCTATTTTGTTGGCTTTCTTTACACATATGCATCTTCTGAACTTTAACTTTGTATGAGCTTTCTCCTGGACGTTTCTATATGTTCGCTCCCACTTGTACTTTCTCCAGTATTCTCCAGCATTGGTGTTGACTGTTGGGGTTCGATTTGAAATAGACTCTCGACTTAGCTTCTTATTCACGCTTATTGAACGAGCAAAGAACAACTTTTTTGGTCTAAGGTTTCAAACCAAACAGCGCTTCATAACCAGGACCAAAACCTCAAGCTTGGCAAGCTTTGAGCTCAAGACTATCATGATAGCAGACAATTCCCGACTAAGTCCAAGCCCAACCAAACCAATAACCGACACCAACTATAGATCTACAGAGAATGTGAGGGATGTATATTACATTCTAGGGACTCATCAGTACATTCTGTGTTGTATGAGGTACGCGGAAGAGTAGAAGATAGACCGACAGACAGTGAGTAAAAGGTAAGAAACGTATGGTCTGTCTAGAGCGCGTATGTAATATGTGCCTACACTATAAAAAGGAGTATTTTATACAGTACACACTGTTCCCTACATCATCACTATTGGGTCGTTGTCCGTCGTCTAGACTTGAAGGCATTGAACAAAAGTAAACTACATCATCAAGTAAAGAATAGATAGGAAATGAAGGAGAAATTATTTGAGGTCGTCAATTGTCACTGTCAAACAGTACTTGAGGACGTGGACGCACTATAAGTTAAATTCTCTTCATTGAGAAATGATTTACCTCCTTTAACTTCCACCCTTTTCATTCCTAATCCGTGCGGCATGGACAAAGAAAATGAAAGGTACAAATGGGTGAATTAACCTTTCTTTTTGGTACCACTTCTAACCCTTTAATTATGATTACGCTGAAACCAGTGTCTAGTTGTGTCGATGTGACAATCCTAAGACGAACTATATATTTCTTTCCTACAACTTACGCATTATAGCGAGTGCACTGTATATCTTAAGAGATGAACAAGGACCAGGTGATATTATATTAGCAAATGTTTTGATGATTATATTTTCACGTGATTATTTATTCCCGTAGAATATGAGTGACGTGTATAATATAATTTTTAATGTTGAAAAATGATCTTGATGGAGTTAAGGCCAAAGCGACTTAAGAATTTATTGATATTATTATTATGCTATAATTTGAAGGAGTACTCTGTAGGTAAAAGCACAGCCTATGCAAGACGTAGCACATTAAAAGAAGATTGAGCATTAAAACTATACAGAAAATCAAAGCAATAATTAGATAACGGGATTTATACAGTTGTAACTCGTGAATTGTGAAGAACGAAAGCTGTAGGGAAATAATTAGAATCAGACATGTGGGAGAGTACATATATAGTTAGACGCGACGCTATGTAAATAAATGAATAAAGTCGGCGAATTGTAGTACACTAGTTTATTATAGGACTGACAAATATGTGTAGTATATATGGGTAGGCATGTGAAAATGAGAAAGGTGATTCTAGATGTATAAAAAGTTTGATGCTATCCTCAACATTCTTTATCATCATTAGTCCTTGTGCTTTCTCCATCTTATTTTCCCCTCACATATTCACATTTCAAAGTTACAAAGCTTCTTCTTCTTGGAGTCTAGACTGAGTATTCGTCAAAGTTACATAGTATGGAGATATATTACAGCTTCTTCTTTACGGTTTTCGGCTTTAGTCTTTTCCAATTTCTAGTTTTACTAGGATTTTGCTGCTTTCACTCTAGGGTTTCCAAGTCTCATACTCTCTCAAAGAACTAAGTTTTCTTCTTGTATCTTTCTCCTCCTTTTTTTGCCGTAAGCAAATATGTACAGAGTTGAGGAAAACTGAATATTAGGAAGAAGAAAGGAAAAGTGAGTGAGTTGAGCCCTTTGGGGCTCGTCCTCTGATTCCACTCGTTTTCTCACCACTTGCTTCTTTAGTCTTTAGTATATCTCTCTCCTTTCTTCCATTTCTCTCTATACTGTCTGTTTTACTAAATTTAAATTATTTTATTTTAGGGAAGACAGCCGAACACTCGTAAGGTGCAAAATATGGTTTGTACACTTTTTAAAACATTATGGAAATTAGTGAAACAAGGTGTCCCTTATAAAGCTAACTAAGCACAACAAACTTGTTGATAGTACATTTTACATATTTGCAAACGGTCACAAGTTTCGACATAATTTCCAATATTTACAAAATGCAAAAATAAGTTTTGCAACTTGAATAAAAATCATATTTAATTATGTACATGAGCATACATTCATGTCTCTAAATCTGTTACTTAGAATTCCAAACGTAAAACAGAGTAGATACAATCTTTTGCACTGGCTAACGCTTTCCCTGCCCTTGTAATCGTTACGGAGACATTGGAGTGGCTAAGGTTTTGAAGTGAAAGTTGGATGCTCAAATTGTAGCTCGAAGAGAAAGTCCAGGTTAGAATACAAATAAAAACGAGAGATTATAGTATATGTCGTGTAGAACTCACATATAGCCCAGTACTATAACTATATAACAGCATACAGAATAAAGGTAAAAGCACTCTTGCTATAGCACTAGAAGAGTTAGCAGTAGAAACCCCGGGCACATATAATCACTCTATGTACAAACAAAAAGGACACACGACCTCCTATATATAGTAGATATGAAAACGTGACAAACACATTTAAAATGTTGAACAATGGAGGATGACACAAATATATTATGATGACTGACTTGGCATGGGATATCTTTGTAGTAAAACTATTGAATTTCTTCAACTGCTTGTAAATTCTTAAAATGTTCTTCTCTTCTCAGTCTTACATGAAATTAAATTGGGAGGAATGGAATTAGATAATGGAAAACTCAACAGAGTGTACCGTAAGTACATACTTCATCCTTCTTTATATATATATATATATGGATAGATCTTCTTAGACTATATACTATATAATCTTTTATATATGTTATATACGTACATACTAAGTCTTCCTTCCCTTTATTGATACGTGCTTTCTCCCTCACTATATTCCAAAATTTGTTGTCTAACTTTCTCTCCGCCCAAACAGGATTATAGAGCAGGATTAAATTACATTATTCTCTTATAGACCTGAAGATTACTCCTGCCATTCAGGTATACTTTAAAATTTAATACGTTATATATTTATACTACAATGAAAAGGATATCTCAGTCAAATTGCCCTAATGTAAAAAGAGGGTACAAAAATTCTACTAATATATAATTTATAAAAATCCATTTCAACAATGCTATGAATTGTGTAAAATATTTTATAACCACATTAAAACATTTTTGAAAAAAGAAAGTGCCACGAACACTAGTAGAACCACCACTAAGTTGTAATACCTTAAATATTTTTCACATTGGAACAGTATACAAGTCTAAAAAATCTTTAAAGACCATTGAAAATACTATACGAAATAAAAATACATAAAAGAAAGTATAATAATACCATTTCGTGGCGTAATGAGGAAAGTACCAATACGAGTGAGCGCAATTATTTTGAAAGCTATTGGGTTCTTGAAACTCAAAAATTAAGATGTGGCGACAAAAAGGAGTGGAGTGCAATACGGCATAACAGTAAATCCCACCAGTATACATATAAGATCGTAGCTGGAAGTTGGCAGTTGGAGTAAGTATTACAATCAATGTAATAGGTGAACAAGCCCGTTATGCATCAAAATTCCCAATAGGGATTTTACTTTACTGCCTTTAACAAGGTGCGAACATGGCCAATTTACAATTTCTTCACGTTTAACAGCATGAAAACTTTTGGCCGTGAAATGTTTCACTTCTTATCTTTTATTCTTAACTCCTTTCACTAAGAACTTGTGTGTACACACACAGCCCAGTACTCTACAGTATATGCCGTGTTGAGATAAAGTTGCTTCCCCTTACTTCCCTTTCTTGACGATACCTTGTTGTGTCATGTTATGTATGTAGTGCAGTGCAATGCAGTAAGTCTGCCGTCTGCTCAGTTCTTATATAAGCCTGGCTCTATGTATGTGTGTGTGGGCGGCCCCATTGGAATTTTGAATTTTCTGTATCTCTTTTATCTCTCTTTTCAAACTTCAACTTCCTCACTTGCTTCCTAGCTTGCTTGCTTTCTTACATACTATATGCTATATTTCTTTTTATGCGTCTTTTAAATCTTACCCTAAACCAAAACGAAGGCCTTGTAGGATCTTGGAAAATCGGAACCAATGTTAAGCTTAGGAAAGTCTGAATTGAAGAAAGTACAGTGAAGTTACATTGTGTTTCGAATTTTATACTGCACAGTGCAGTGCAGTACAAGGGCAGTTGTAGGAAGCTAATGTTAAATAGGAGTGCTTTTTGACTCTAGGCAAAGGACACAATATGTGTAGAGCGATTATTTTTGTAGTTGACGAATCTGAATAGAACACGCAAGGAAAGTACTTAAGAAACAATACACAAGTTTCTACTTTCTCCTATACATGTGTGTGCAGGCATGTAGTACATTTGGTTTTTGGTCATTAGGTATGCTTTCCATGTGTGTACATAGTCAATTCAAATGGGTGAAAGTCCTTGCCCTTGTATAATGCATATTGAACAGTACAGTTTGAGGGTACAGGATGGGCGTACACACCAGGCCGTACAAACTGAGCATGTAATGCAGAATATTTCGACCGGAGTGAAGTAAATGGAGTCTTGAGGCTTAAACGTATCGTTAGTGTAAGTAGTTACCTTAAAGAGGTCCACACACAGAGACTCAAGTTGAACAAAAAGGAAAGCATTGTATTATGGTCATGGTATAAGAGTCGCTGACAACTCCGCTCCTGCTCCGCACAATACCAAACCAAACATTTAGAATTCGAAATTCAACATTCAGCCAGAGTACAGAGTCGAAGGGGAGAGACAGGGCAGTCGAAGAAGGGAGAGAGCGAAAGTGAAAGTGGAGAAAGTGCGAGTGGTGAGACGTGAAACAAGACGAAGCTGTTCTTACTAGTTTAGTCTCCGTTTTCCTTTCCTCCTTATCGCAGTCATATTTCATTCCTTTGAGGAAACTTTCTCCACTCGTTCCCTCTGGAAATTCAACACTTGAGCAAACTACAACTACTCCATATTATTATGTACCTTACTAAATAATCCACCGCTACTTAGCACTTCCTCCCCTACACTGTCCTTTCATAAGCAACATCTTTAACTTACGTGTAAGTCTTTCCTTAAATAGACGTGGCAATTTATCTGCTCTAAGTCCTTGAGCGTATACTGTATCCTTTCTATACATAGTGACGTTTGCCGTTCGTGTACTTATATACCTAGATGATTTTTTCTGAAATAGTTAGGACCTTAAAGCTAGAATGCTTTGCATTCATGCCTTAATTGAATTGACAACGGTTCAAGCTCAAAAATGATTACGCGTCTGTCTACTTTACATTTGTTAAATTTTTTATCAAAATTCCGATTGACAGTTTGTAAAGTGGAAGCAAGCAATACGTTTTGTTACGGGTATTACATAACGTTGCAGTAGTACATATATTAGTATGTGTAGAGTTCTGTTTAGGACTGCAAAGCGTGATATTTAATACATAACTACTTCAGATAGGACAAACAATTGTATTTACGGTTTTTTGAAATTCAGAAAATACAACATATAATAATAATGCATTTAAAATGCAAAATATATCTTTTTCTTATACAAAAATATACTGTAGAGCGTTCTATATCATTTCTAAAATTTTGGAAATGCTCGCTATTTTCGCGATTTCTTCTGTGTTTGCTTTCATATAGAATCCATTTATAGTATACATGCATAATCTAGATTGTAATAATAGAGCATACATGTATGTAATACTCAACGCATATATAACATTTTAAACAATGCAGTGTAAAATACAACCTCATAACTTCCCCGCCGTCAATGCTCAAGTGCTCGTATGGCCGACATTTGTAGCTCCTACCTCTAAAATTGCTGACAATTGAGACAAGGCTAGGACAGGAGGGAGTGACAAGAGAAATCGAGATCGGATGTGGATGTTGTAGCTGCACTTCCAGCCTCATTCTGATTCTGATGTGATCAGCAGCTTTAGCATTTTTTTCTTCTTTGAAAACGAAAACGAAATAAATGCTCTCTGCTTTCTCTCTACTCTCCTCTGTGACATTGTCATCATCATACACTATGGTTTCCCCTCACGATAAGGCCAGAAGAACAGGACCAGCCCTCAACGTAACCTACAGTCTCCAGTCACGAGGTTTGATTTTGAAGTTGAAATATATTTGTTCTCTACCTGATGTACTTTCACCACTTTCTCTTTCTTTCCCTTCAATTATCAGATTGAAACTTTCACAGATGTCAATACAGACATATCTTCCCTAACTACCATCTACATCTATATGCCTACTTGAGTCGCTACAGCATCAGCAAAAGCCAAAGTATAATAAAAGAGAAAGCGCAACTCTTTGCTTGATTTTGGATTGATAAGTCCTGTCAGCAGCCCACGTTTACGTTTACGGTAATGGTAACAGTTACAGTCATGGGATTTATTTTGGGAGTCTTCTCACATCCAGCAAATAACTCTGCTCGCGCGGCCTCTCGACAGTTACTGTTTTACTTTAAGACAAAATCATGAAAATTCATGAGGAATATTATACTGTAATATCTTGTAGAGCATTGTGATGGCAAGAATTTTTGCAATGCAATGGTTGTTGATGTTTCGGTTTACCTGCTATTGCTTTCCTCACAACTCATGCAGCTCAAACCCAAATTAATGCAAACAACAAACAAGTGCAAAAATGTTCCTAGAAAGTTGGTAGTTACAAGGTTTTTTCATTAGATAAGACGTGTAAGTAAGTAACGGTGTCGTTTAGGATCGAGACCAAAACTGATATATGCATAAAATTTTGAGTTGTGTTAGTATAAATAAAAAAATGAAAAGAATTTTGAGAGTGGGGTGGGGGGGGGGGGGGGGCTCGATGTGGCGCTGGTATTCGTCAGAACCTCGTATTTAGTTTCCTTTGTCTCTGTCGCATTATATTTGTCTGCCTGCCTTCTCATAAGATGAGAGGGAACAAAAGCGATGACATCAAGTCTCACATGTCAAAGAATACAGATATCCGGAGGATACGATATCGAGCAAAAAGTTTTTGACGACTTTCAATTTTCACTAGAAATATCACCCGTCACAGTAGACACATATAGAGAAAGTTTCTTTCATATTCGTCAGCCATACATTGAGCCAGTGCCAGTACTATAGTATCAGTTGCCAGCATTCATATAGGAAAGTGGCACTGCGAATGAGATACACTATTATGCACCTGCTGATAGATATATAGAAAGTTGAACCAGGTAGTACCAAAGTTCTTATTTCTGTATAGATGCTATGAAAAACCAAAAACATAGCCACCAAAAAGTTTGTGTATAATACAAACCAAAACTAAAGAGGTACCTTGATGCCGATATAGATTTGTACTGACAACGGGCAACACTGGCTAAGTAAGTTTATATTTATATCTTGAGGCACGTGCATTTAGATGTCTGTATTATGCTCCGCTATATACTATATAGAATAGGGCCCGTACCAGCAATACGAATTGTAACCCGTACAACAGCTGCATAACTTTCCATGATATTGAGACTCGAGACAAAGTGAAGAGCCAAACGATATGGGACTTTTTTTTAACCGTCGCACTCACTTTCACTTTTTGCTTTCCCTAGCTTATCTGTTTCTATGACTCAGTTTCTGTGTCTGCCTGCCCAAATAAAAGTAATAGAAATGCCCATGTACCCACCTTCACTTCCTGTCACTCCCCAAAATACGACGATGACGACCTATCTAGCCGCACATCTCGTAAAAAATATGATCTACTGCTTCCTATGTATCAGTATTGTGTGTCCTACAGTAATGTAATATATGGTTCTATGCTGTTCCGTTGAGCTTTGTATAGAGCCTCTACACTTGCATTGGTTTTGAAATAGGCTCATTGCCGCTCACGGTTGGAAAAGAATTCAAAGATGTATGTGCGTACGTAGTGGAAAAATAAGGGAAAGCCCGGACGGTATTATAGAAATACAGAGCGTAATAGGAGGCTACGGAGCTTGATGTTAGTTGTCAATAGGACTTTCTCCTTTACTTTGGATTTTCTGCATCGGCAGTAATCGGTAAATACTTAAGGTGTTAAAAAATGACATGCTACAACTGTTCTAATAGCTTACATTTTTCGTTTCGATTTTTACTAGTTTTTTTCCTGCCTGAACATTTAGAGACATATTTTTTTATCAAGTTTTTAGACCATACGCTGAGCTAGAGCTGAAGCTTGAATAGAAAATTCCATCGTTTTTGTATTTTTTAGAGTTAGCAATTTTGATATTTTGTGATTGTTCGTTTTGGTTAATGGATGGTTGCTTGTTGGATAATCTCTATCGCAGCGAATGTAGCTGAAGGCATCGCCCCATGAAGCCTTGAATTTGGGTAGCCTTAGAAGCCTTTAAGAGCCTTGGAATACTTGCAATTATTTGGCAAGGAATATGATTATTCCAAAAAACACGATATGTGCCAATAATACGTTTCGAGTAGAACCACTTCATTTGGGATTTTAGAGTTGGATAATGCCCTACATCATTGTGATTTGTGATTGAAGGTAAGTATGCCTCAATATGAAGGTTGGGCATCAAAATTGTGTTGGTTGGCTGGTTGATTCCACTTGCCTGCATCATTTTTAGTTTTTTACTTTTATTTTTTCGCTCGTAATATTCGAAATACTCTATACAAAAAAAATCAATTTTCCGGTGCAATATCTCATTGGAATATCACGTCGTTGTAGAAATTGCAAGTTGCAACCCAACGTCATCGTCTGGCTGTATGTGAAAAGGCAATGTCAAAACCAGATGCCTTGTCATTATTTTTAAAATTGCAAAAACTTATATCTATACAAAATTGCGTCAATGCCATACAGACATTTTACCTTTGAATCAAAATGAAAATATCCTATAATAAACCTTTTTAATATACCTATATTTCTAACCCGCGGTGCATTTTCTTTAAAAGTTTTATACACATGCACCAATATGTCAGACTTTAGGTGATTGTGATTGTACACGGGTCTGATAGGTCCAAATTTGTAACGTATATATTAGTGTACACTCACAAAATAAAATGTTACGGTAGTTTGAAATTTGCAAAAAAAAATCAAAAGCAAAACATTTTTGCTAAATTACAATACTTTGACTGTGTAATCTGTAGTCTAAAATCGTTTTAACAATTACAAGTAAATTTTAACAAATTTACAAAAGTGTTACAGTAAATAAAAAATTGCTGGATTTGAAATTTTGAAAAAACTTTTCTTTCTTATTCTGTTTGTGCACAACTGAAAACGTTATCACATATGCAAGGCAGATATTGAGAACAAAATAAAAATCGTAGGATAACTTTACAAGTTTTAAATGGTGATAATAAGAATAAAAAAAACATTCATCATACAATATAACATTGTGCTCTAAACCTCTTTAAAATGAAGTTGGTGAGAGAGATGGAACTGAAGCTGCGGAATTTCATTCGTATTTATTTTCGCATTGGAATGAAAATCAGAAAGAATAAAATTCGATATACATAGATAGTGGTGCAGAGTACAGCAGAAGTACATAGAATATATACATAGTTTCCACTGTAAATTGTTGATTTTGATTTTGAATTTCTATTGTGTGAAAATAACAAGTTGAAGTTGGAAATAGAAAGCCACAATTATGGAATTGAAGTTCAGCTGGTCCAGAAAAAGAACGTAGAACTTTTTGAGGCGGTTCTATATAGATTTATATGTATAAGGTCTGCTCCAGTCTCCAGTGGTATACCAGTGCATACCTAGAACTCTATTGCACTCTCTCTCCCTATATGTGTGTGTGTGTTCGATTGCTACCCAGGTACTTATGGATTTGACTGGTTTTTTTATATTTGTTAGACTTTTGGTCCAGGGAATCCGAATATCGGAATCAAAAATCAAAAAGGGAAAGTTGAATGTGAAAAGTACAAAAAAATATTTTCATTTTAAGCGAAAAAAGTATAACATTTTCGTTTTAAAGAAAAAGTCTGGAAAAATTCGAAGGCTTACTGTTGAGTTGAAAAACTGACAAGTTTAGATTATTATTTCTTAGAACGTACATATACCAAGCTTACGAATTTGTAGGTATAGCTATACATGACGTCGTGTACAATAAGTACAGCAGTATGGTAGACATGCATTTTTTTTGCCATAGTATTTCTAATCTATATTGCAGATCTGACGTAGAATGAAGTTGTATAGTGTAATATAACATAAGGTTCTTGAAGAGGGTTATACTGTTGAATAGGTTATGGCTCTTAAAGAGATATCATCAGCTAAATGTACATACCTAGTTATTTTGATAAACAAAATGTTCTATCTACGACGTGTATGAAAACGGAGGGAGTTTCCAAAGAGCAAAAACAAATCTAGTTGCACATTTTTGAAAAGTGTTTGTATTACAAGTTTTATAAAATTCAAAAATACTTAAATTTCTTATTTTAAAATTTTTTATATGATCTACTTAACTGCAACTGCGTATTGTTTTTAAAAAAACCAAAATACACAAATTGCACGTTTTTAAAAGGACCAAAGTACAAGAATTATACGTTTTTAAAAAACCAAAATACATGAATTGCGCGTTTTTAAAAAGACCAAAATACACGAATTGCACGACTTTAAAAAGACAAAAATACACGAATTACACTTTTTAAAAAAGGCCAAAATACACGAATTACACGTTTGTAAAAAGACTAAAATAATTTAATTCGACACTTTTAAGAAAATTTAAAAACTCTGGCCGTATGAGGTTGTACTAGCTAAATATTTAAAAAATAAAATTAATCCTATTACCGTAAAATTTAATAGTATACAAAATAATTCCGAATATTACATATAATTTCACACATAGTTTTCTACAATTTACCCAAATCCCTTGTGTAAATAATTGCCATCGTTAAACATTTCCATGCGGCTTCTACTACTCTAAAACGGCATTACATGCACATTATAATGCGATAAGAAATTGTATGATGAAAAAAATACGTTACTTTCTGTAGTTATTTCACTTACCTAAATTGCAAAACATGCTTGAGCTCCTGTGCTCCAACTCCAGCTACAGAGATATACACTTTTTACGTATATACCCCTTGCCCCTTATAATACATAAGTATCTACAAACCCACGTGAAAACTGGGATACTTGTACGAATGTGTGTATGAAAGTGAAAGTCCATTGAGACCAAAGATTAGCTTTCTTGGTTTAGTTTGAAATGCAGTGGAGTTGAGTTGAGTTGTGGGTTCATTCAGTTGAATGACAAGCTCAACACGACATCATTAGGAGTAGCTTGTGTGTAGGGTTTGCTCTCCATATAGCGCCTATATGCACTATACTAAGTCCCATGTTGTGGTGAAGGGCGAAACCCCAACGGCAACGTCAATGCCAAAGAAAGCCAAAAGCCAAAGCCAAAACACCAAACGAACAAGAATCTAACTTTAGGTGTTGAGTCCACCCAACCAAACTACCAATGACAACGACAACGACCAAAGACCAAAACCTGTACTTGAAATTTGAATTTGAAATCGACTTTCACTCACACTCTCACTGTCCTGCCTTGTCCTATTGCCCTTCCTTCCCCTCATTTTGAGTTTCACACGCTTTCCCTCCCATCTCCCATATCTACGTATATCTACAGTGGAGTCTCCCTATAGCGTCTCCCCCTAGCGGCCGTTATGACGAGAGTACACTGTATATTCCCCACATACATATATTATACATACATCTACATGCATATACCTTACTTCCTTTCCTCGAAAAGAACCAGAGCACAGGAGAGAAAACTGAGAGCGGAAAAGTAAAACTCCGCTGTGAATTTTAAGCCCATCATGATGTTGAGGGAAAGCGAAAAGTCAAAGCCCAAGCCGACACAAACATTGAGAGAGAAAGTAGAATTGAAAGTATTGGAAGATTGGAAGCTGGTAGATTGGCTTTGGCTTTGACTGTTTGGCTTTCACTTTGGTTTACTATTGCCTTTTGGTTTCCCTGGTGAAAGTTAGTAGTTTGATAGGAATAGGAAATTGAAAGGTGTTATGTATGACCTTGTTAGTGGTGTGGTTTGGTCTGGTTTGGTTCGGTTTGGTATTCGAAAAGTATTCTTTTTTAGTTGTGTGTGAGTGTGTGTTGAAGATTTTGAAAAAAATACTTGGATGGTGAAAGTGAAACTGAAAGAAAAATGATTTTCAATGGACTTGCAAAAATCGTAGTGAAACTTCAAAAAATACGAAGGAAACCTCAAAGGGCAAGAGGCACTATCGATGCTAAACCAAAATCAGAGAGAGAGCACCGCGCTATCGACATCAACACTCACAACACGCACAGAGTCCGTATACTTGAACATTGTAAGAATGTTACACCTACAAATCTGGGGAAGTTCGCTTCAGTGATTCTGGTTGGAGTTATTTGGTACTGACACTCGCCGAGGGTCTTCTCTGTATTCTACAGTAGATGGTTAAGTATATGCAAGTATTACATAAATATATAGTATAGGATACGTTTCCAAGTCGCCTAATAAAGGCACACAACAAAGTAACAAACAACTAAACATGTATTTAGTTCGTCTGAAACACTGCAATTGGACAAAGTTGATGAGAATAGTTTCTTTGGACCTTGACTAGTGTTTATAGTTCATGTAATAGTGACTCCAGAGACCAGAGTGCTTTTACTGATATTCCATGTAGGTTATATTTGCCGTTGCCCACCAAAAACCACCAAAAAAAAAAGAATCAGAAAAGTTTTCATATTTTGCTGCACCTGGATTTGGCACAATCTGCATTGAATTTTCATAATATTTAAAATTCAGAAGCTTCAGGATAGTAACTAGAAAAAATACATTTGGTTTACAAAATTCCGTATTATTTTGCAGTTTAATTCAAAAATAAATCAAAATCTCTCATGTTTGAGGTACTTTAGTATTGCCTTATTTACGAAATATAATTAAAATACTGAATTTCCAAAAACTCATAAATTTTTCCACGACTACCATTCGTCAAATGGATTTTCATCTAATTTGAAATTTTTAAATTGTATCGTTAATGAGATTAAAAAATAATTAAAAATTCGAAAAAAACGCTACTAATTGATTACTTTATAGATAATTTAGTTTAACCTTAGTATTGATGCCTGCTTGCAGAAAACAGTATTCGTGCTTTTTAACTTCTTATTTGGCAATAAAGCCATTAAATTTCAAATATTTCCATACCATGTTATGCTTAAGCGATGGCCTTACGATTAGAATTATTACCCATGTTGCTATATTTAACGTAGACTCCAAAATAAATTGCAATGGAAATGGTTTATTCAACTTTACTTTTGAAATGTAGAATAATCTACGTAGATGGAATGGGAAATTAGCCTCGAATAAAATAATGAATTTTGAATACAAAATGATAACTCACCCCCACGGAAACGGATCCTCCGACTAATGACAGTTCCGACCGGATTAGAAGCCAGACAACGGTAGTCACCTGAGTGAATATCCGAGCGGAAATTCTGGACGGGGAAAGGGAAGATGTGCATAGTTCCATTCGGGAATATTTCTCTGAAAAATTTCAAATTCATGAGGAAATTACGAATCAAATTCAAATCAAATTTTAAAATCAAAAATCAAAACATTTGTCCAGCCAATTTAAGAATTTTAAGTATAATTAAATGTCGAATATTGCCTCTCCAGTATAATTTACACCGCAAACTCAAAGGGTACACTCAGACTTGTCTGTATAGTGTACCTCTGAAGAGTAAGCGGTAAAGTAAATTGTTAGGAAGTGTACATAGGCTTATGGCCTGCAAGTACGATACTTCTAACATACATACATATTGCCTCTCCAAAGTTAGAAATTTTGCACTCACATATATGGCACTGTGTGCATAGTTAAAGAATGTGAGCTTAACCTTGAACGGAAATTATAACAGTACCGGCATTACATTTCCATTGATATTCGAGGTTTATATATTATAAGCCAGAACAAGACACTATACATTGGATATTAATCTTTCAGAAAATCAAAATTAAAATAAAATAAATTCCACATAAATTGTAAAACTCACATAAATGAAAAGTATAATAGCAAGTACTCGTACACTCATAAATAAAAATAATTTAGAAAACAATTTTACATGACGCATTACTTTTTCTTTAAATTCGCGAATCTTCAAAAGACTTTAGCAACTTTTTTTTACTGAATTAATATTATCTGTAATAGAAAACAAAAACTCAGAAAAATGATGATAAGCATCTTTTTCTTTTCTAACCTTGTAAGATTTTGTTTAAGGAGTCTCATAGAGAAGATCCACTGACTTATAAAATAAAGGCCAATAAATTCTAATGAGTTAGAGTTGCAAGTCACAAAGCATAGTATGTATGTACATAGGTAGCTAGGTGGGTACTTCTGGGTAATCTGTATTAAGGCGTAAGACCTTGTAATAATAATGTTAATATTACACTACTACTAAAGATGTTCATAGGACGATAGGGCCCGTGATGTGCAATAAATGACTAGTTTCCAGTTGCTAGAATATAGCAACAATCTATGTATGTAGTTAGGAGTTATCCATAATTTACGTTATAAAAAATACGGGAAGGGAAAGGGCTGTAAAATAATTGTAATATTATATTACTTTCGCCATTTACGACATTACTAATCATAGTAAAAGAAAAGTTGCAAAATATGACAAAAGCGTGTGAGAACGTAATTTATGGACGACCCCGCAACTTGTACATATCGCGAAAAAAACGAGTACTCACCGAAGTCCATTAATAGCCATAAGCGGGAGTCCTGATGAGTCCTCAATCCATGTAATTTGTGGAGTTGGACTTGCTTGTGCACTACATGTGATCCATAATCCTGTGTCATTTGAGAAAGAAACTTGCTGAGGTGGCTCATTCACAAAGACGGGTCCATAGTAGAAGGATGTTAATCCTGTGTGAGATCCGGAGGAGAGACTCAGAGAAGTGGAACTACTCCCCGTCCCAATGAGGCTACTTTCCCCTCGTGGTGGCTCTACAGAGAAGTCCAAAGAAAGGGCAATATAAGTAACGCTATATTATGTCTCACTCTTTTTATATTAGTCTTAAGTCTTATTATAGTAAATCATACTCTAGGAAAATCTGCCAAATCATAGAATTTCATACATCGTCATATTACATATCGTCATCGGTGAAGCAACTATTCCAACTCCATAGCAAATACCCCACAGCTATACAGTTTTTACTATCAGGTTTCTACTTTCTACATATTTGAATTTTAGAAGCCTTCAAAAGGACGTATAGACTGGGATTTTTTAAAGAATGTCAAATTATTTTAAAAACAATTAACTTTTTAGAACAGTAATAACGGTGTAATACATCGAATACAGGGCCGGATAATGCGGCCCGCTGCTTAAATTTTCAAAAACCATGTAAACGGAACATTTTGCAGTTTTCAAAAATATGTAAAAAGAATATTTTGAATTTTTTAAAAACATGCAAATAAAAGTTTTTGTACATTTCAAAAACATGCAAATAAAAGTTTTTGTACATTTCAAAAACATGCAAATAAAACATTTAACACTTTTCCAAAAACATGTAAATAGAAAATTTTGCACTTTTCTAAGTCAAGTAAGAAGAACATTTTAAACTTTTCTAAAACATTAAAATACAACAGTTTGGTTTACCAAGTCAAACCAGCAATTAAATTAAAATGTTTTAAATTAAAACAAATTGCTCCAAAAGCAATTCTTTCGTCCAGCCTTGGTTGAATGTAAAATAAATTGTGAATTTTTTTGCACCATATTTGACAAGGTTTTTAATAATTAATAAATTAAATTTTATTTGCAACTTTTTAACCTGCTTAATTAGTACAGTTTGCAATTTTTTAAGACTTCTAGTTAAGTTACTTGAACCAGTTTTTAAACCCTATTTTTGTATGAGTGCTTGCAAAAATTCGCACACTTGCAAATATTATATTACCATTCCAGAAACAAAGTTTTGCATTCGAATCAAATGTGGCGTGTACTGCAATTTCAACGAGACCCTCTTACGAAATCGTTATAGCCTCCAACATCCATACATTATTTATACATAAGAATCTGTACAAAGAAGGAGTACACAGAATGGAGACCTATGAGCAAATAATTCCTTTTATTTACTGATATCAAAGGATTTCCACTCCGAGTTCTGAGCTCCGTAGAATTTATTATTTATTATTTCCCAGATGCTGGATTGCAATTATTTGCTGGCTAAGTGCCTTCGTAATTGTCTATGGCCTCTCTTCTGTCTTACATCATCATCTCAAGACGCATTAAATTACAATGACAAATAGTGCAATCACAATAAATAAGGCTATAAATAAGCTCTTTCCTTTGCTACTCATACTTCTTTGGAAGCAAGCAAGGAAATACACACGTGGCATGTATAAGACATAAAAAAGGCATAAATACATATGCATATGTAGTATATCTGTAGTGCTACACTGCTTACTTACTTACCCACATACTTAGTATTTGTTCACATGACAATGCACTTTCCTAGATTAAAATTAAAGGCAGCAGTGGTTTTAAGTGGAAGTGTAGCACGATACGTGGTATGAAGATGTAAAAGTCTAATTGTAATTTATTATGAGGGTATATGAGAGTAATTAAAGATGTTTTATTCTTTCTTAAGAAAATGATTAAGTGAAGAAGGGAGAAGCAGAATGCCAAATGTCAAAGTCTAATGTCAAAATCTAATTATTGTTGACCCAGAAATTGGAGCAGCAGCGACACAGCTGTCAGAGGATAGCCTGAGTGGTCAATGAGTCAATGGTCTTTCTAATACAAAAACATAGCTGAAAAAAATATAAATTTCCTAACCATATATTCTTAGCCCGCCATGTGGTAAATGTGGGTCAGTGGTATTTATGCGACTTTATTTACTAAGTACAGCACAGTACTACTAACTTAATATCAATCCTGCTCCGTCCAGATAGTGTTAATTTTACTTATTTAAAAAATAAAACTTGGTATATTTTGTACGCAAAAGCAAGGCCTATAGGTCAGTAGCGGATCTAGAAATATTTAAAGGGGTGGGCAATACATATGCATACTGTGAGTGGAGAATCAAAATAGTTCATTTGCAAAAGCTATAGGATTGGAATGAGTTATGTTTAAGAAAGCTGTAAATGAAATAGGGGTGCAAAATATTAATTAGCAGCTTTTTTTAAAGTGTGAAGTGTTCTATTTGCATGTTTTTGAAAAGTGTAAAATGTTGTATTTGCATGTTTTTGAAAATTCAAAAATGTTCAATTTACACGTTTTTAGACCGAGCAAACTATTGTATTTACACGTTTGTAAACCAAGCAAATATTGTATTTTCATGCGTTTTGGATTATGCTAAATTTTGTGGGTGTAGATAATGAATTTTGTTTCTAGCTGAAAGTGGAAGATATGGCCGCCATTTTGATTCTTAACACACGATATAAGCCAGCCTTCTTGATTAAAATGCTCCTATGTTATAGCTTATGCTAAAAATTCATTTTTGGGTGGGCAACTGCCCTGTATAATTTAAGTAAAACGTAAGCTTCTAAAGTTTAAACAGTTACACTATATGTTGCACGTTTTTATAAAACATCTTTACTGAATATCCCTTATTGTGTCACAAAAACGTAGCAGTTAGAACATTTTGGAATTTCTCCAAACTGTGTAACTTAAAGCCAGTCTCGAAAATATTTACAGACGGAAACCACAAATGAGAAGTGAAGAGTCTCATCGTGTAATAAACAAGGAGAGGGAAGATGCTGTAGAGAGAGAGTAAATATCCCACAGTCCTCATCAGTAACACTACTGCACTATAGCACCAATAGTCCAATGCAATGTAATACACACCCATACCACACCACATACCATCACCAATATCAGAACCAATACAAGCAGAAGCCAAAAACCAAAGGAAACCGAATTCTGGGACGGAAGGAAAGATGTGAAGAAAAAAAACAAGTGAAAGTGCCAATGTAATGGCAATTGAAAAGTCTTCTCTACACATACACACAGCAGTACTCACGATTAGTTATCTTTAAAGAGAGCCGCCGTCACGCCTCTAAGAGAAGAAAGCCTTAATTCCAAAACCAACTTCAAGTGTAAGTCAAACTCACCAACAACAAGGGTGGTCCATAAATAACGTCAACAAACTGTATAGTCATGTCCCAGAGTTAGACGTTTAAAAAATAGATATCTCCCTTTAAATACTCACCGACCCCTACCCCATCTACGCTGTTGCATCGAGGACGACATTTATGAGCGGCCCCACAATAACTTTCAAAATAACATACGGGAAGAGAAAGATAGTAAACATGAGACAACAGTCCGTGTAAAGTTAAAGTTACATTCAACATAGAGACAAAAAAAGGAGGAAAAAAGTAAAGAGTGAAAGTAGAAAATAGAGAAAGGCGTATGTACACACAGTTGACTTGTGGGTCATCCATAAAAAATGTTACCAAAATTTCAAGTGAGTAACTTGTTTTTTTTACAAAACAATTTTGTAAAAAAAAGGTACGTTATAATTATTTGAATATAACGAATTAGTGGGAAGGGGGTGACCTAAAAATTGACAAATGTTTTCATGGCGTCATATACAGATTTTCCCTGGGAGTAAAGATGGAAAAGCTCCAATTCAATCCAATCAACACGATCTGTGAGTGAGAGAAATAGAAGCCATGGCCATGGCCATATCACACCAGGACCAGGCCATGAACTACGAACAAAGTAAAACGCTCACACTTTCTTTTGTACTTTTATTTTCACCCTCTTTTATGATTGTTCCACAGTCTATAGCAAGTCAAGCAACTCAAGTCGACACAGTTTACAGCAGAAGTCATTACTTCCATTTTTTTATAGCTTTTGTTGAAATAGAAAAGAAGAAAAAAATGAAGTCTGATTTGGTCTTCCAATTCTGTGTTAAGTTTCTGAGAGAGCCATTTTTCAAGTGCTACGGTACAAAAAAACATGTTAAATTTGAAGAGTAGAGTTAAAAGCTGTTGGTTAAATTAAAAAAACTAAATTAAAATTCGAATTAGGTAAAGTCCAGACGTACGTCCTCTCTGGGGATAACATTTTAATTATATTTTTATGTGATTTTAAGTTTGTGAAAATAAATAATATAAAGGCATAAATTTTTAAACCTGTGGAGCGATATATCAGAAATTTCTATTTTAAAATACCACAATAAAAAATTCAAAAATGGTTTTTACATGCCTAAAGCTCGAAGAAATTTAGCTGCTTCATTTTAACTTTCATAAAGGTTGTATACAAAGCAGTAAAAGTACATTGCAATAATCATTTACTTCCCAGAACCCAGAGCGATAGCCATAATAATTCAATAATTCATAACATGTATTACCTATGTAGCTTTAAATTCTGAACGTTTTCTCAGTCATAAAATACACCGGCACTTTGACGCGCGAAGTAAGCAAACTCAATAAATAGTAATTGGCCCGAGCTTTCACATATCACACCTCTGTACCTCTTTACTCTCTGTACTTTGAGCTTGCAGTGCATGCGTATTTACGACACAAGTTATTATATAAAAAGTAATATGTAAGACAGCATTTAGAAGGAGAAACAGGGATAAGTGGTTTAAAACATTGCAAAAGAAATGGAGACTGGAAACTATAGAGACCGAACTGAGGGCTACATAAACAAGATAAAGAATAAAGACAAAAGAAGTTGAGTCTGTAAATTGAACAAAGTTGGGCTTCGGCTTCGGTTTCGGTTTCGATTCGACTTTCGCCTTGGCCCTGGACGCTTGGTAACTTGGTATTCGACAGCCGCCCTTTCTTCTTTCGTAGTCAGGACGATGCGATATGAGTGCAGGAGGCAAAGTGTGAGATGCTTTGGGACTTGGACTCTTTTGCCTTGACAGATAGACTGACTGACGGAAACGGGGAACGGTCCGGGATCGGGTCCGGGATCGGGTCTGGGTCCGGGCTCGGATCTGTGTCTGGGTCCGCATACAAGACCTACATGGAGATCCCAGTCCTACTCGGATTCCTATCCGCCTCGTGGTTCTCTGACTTGAAGAGATGAAGAGAAGAAGGTATCCATCCATCCGTTTGGAAAAGATCCTCCAAGTCAATGTTCTCCGGGGAAATCAACCAGTAATTCATTGAATGACGCAGTGGGGCACATCCTAAATTATGGCATTGCCCTCTCACTATTTTTTCACACACCCAAGCTCTTCCCTTTTCTCTCTCTCTCTCTCTTCATTTCAAAAATGCCTAGGGATCGTCCGTGAATGACGCCAAATCAGCTTCATTCTTTGCACCCCCCCCCCTTTCAAAAAAAGATTTTATAACCCTGTAAGAATTAGCTAATTTTATGGATATAAAACGGGCCCGACGCACCCCTCGGTACTCAGTGGATGACGTCATCTGTGGAAAGCCCCTTTTGTACGTAGTAGTGTGTGAAAGTGAAAGTACATAGTTGTAGCAATTTCCCTGGCCCGGGTCTGTGATAGACAGGAAGATGGATAGACAGACAGGGAGACAAACACATGTATGAAGAGACCACAGACAGAGACAGAAAAAAAATTTAGTTAGATCAAAGTGATGCGATGGTGGGAAATAAATATCTTGATCTTTCCATGTGTCCTATCTCTCCGTGTGTACAATAAAAATAAAGCCAACTACCCAACGTCAAAGCGACACACGGGCTATGGTCACATATGAAGCGAAAGAAAAAACAGAAGAAAGGATACCCGGGATATCTTTATCTCCAATCTCCATGTACCTACGTGCACATTGTATTTTTTCCGAATATCAACCAAGTGTGCAAGTGGCATAGCACCAGCACCAGTACCATTGTCAATGCCAATGCCAATGCCAATGCCAGGGTCACAAGGGAAAGCTCCGTAACTCTGTAGTTTATTATATTGTAGTTTCTGTGTGTCTAGTTTCTATTGCTTTTCCTATTGAACACGTCTATATACTTTCTCTGTCATTGTTTCTATCTTTATTGTGACGGCGTAGTTGTTCCGAGTCTGGGAAAGACGGGTAATTCGTAATTCCTAAATCGGAGGGTTTTCCCAGTAAAAAATAGTTCCTATATTCCCGTTGTATTCACTGTTTTTATTTAGTATCGTTGCCTATCTACTATATTGAGTTGTGTGGTACATAATATGTATATACATAGTTATGTATGTATATCGATTTGTTGTGCTCCTGCTTAATGATATGATTCAGTTCATGATGAGATCAAATAGAAATGCAATACATTTTTTGCGAGTACTGTAATAAACTGTATGTCGTATCAGTATATATTTGTACTCATCATATCGTTTTATTCCAGTAATATAAATTTGTCAATTGTTCAGTCTCCATATTATGTACCGTATTACTTTTTCGAGGAATTTATTTCCTTTTTCGTTTGTTTTAATTTAAATAATTTTGATATTAGTATTTTCTTTATTTCTTACAAGTCTTTATCGGCTATTGATTTGTAGTAGTGTAATCGTAGCTCGACCGAAGATCTTGATCGTAGTTGGTTGGTTTGTTTTAAAAATGTGCGCCTATTATGTCGATTATTGATAGCTGCCAACGACAACGACAATCGGACCAGATACTTGGATAAGACAAACCACACACACGTCATAATATTACAATATATGGAGTAGTGCACGTGTTTGAAATTATTCGATTTGGATTTAGTAAATCATTGGAAATCATAGCATCTTTATATTTTTTGTGTGCTATCTACTATACAATCGACAGGGCAGTGTGCTTTCTCTCCCTCACTCAGCTTTGATAAAGAAAACTTACGCTGGAGCTATGGTACTTACTACAGATACTGAAACCGCCTGATAAAAACGTACTGACTAGGCAGGGCCGGACGAAGGTATTGCTTTTAGGCAGCAATTTTTTTCCATACAAAAACCACCATTTACATTTTATTGATGGTTTTCTTTGGTAAAGCAAAATGTTGTATTTACATGTTTTAGAAAAGTTTAAAATTTTCTTTTTACTTAATTTAGAAAAGTAGACAATGTTTTATTTCCATGTTTTTAAAATGTACAAATATGTTTATTTTGCATTTTTTAAAAAGTCAAAATATTCCTTTTATATCATTTTGAAAATTGCGAAATGTTCCATTTACATGTTATGAGAAAATTTAGACAGCGGAGGCTGCCTGCACTGGCCGCATTATCCGGCCCTGTGACTATGGAGCTGGCAGTGAAATGGTAACGGGGAATGGAACTGGCATTTGGAATCGTTCTATTCCTAGCTTCCTGGTACTCTCTGTTTCTATGGTTTTCTGACTGAGGTTGGTTTGGCTCTAAGGGGGCTGTGTAATAATATTGCTTTGATATACTCGTCATAAATTTTACTGAAATGACAGAGACCATGTAAACCGTTTTATTTTTGTCGTTTTGTCTCTGATAAAGATGGCTTTTTGATTTGTGTTGATAAGGAGAGGCCGGGCTTCCCCTCTACAATACATACAGATTGCTTCATTATTACAGTAAACCTCTTCCAGCGTTTTTCCCTCTATGCCTCCCACCCGCACCAGTATTATGGTGGACTGCCTATGATTTGCTTGCAAATTTAAAAATGCAAACACACACACACTATTTTTTAACTACAATGTTGTAATATCAGGATGAGTACTCTCACGTACGTTCACTTCATTTGTACAGAGTATTTTCTTGTGCTGTGTAAACTCTATAAATTGTGAGCTACCGATGTAGCCTTGTTTTAAACAGCGACAGAACTATTGCCAAATTTGTTTTGAATTTACTATACACATTTCTCTCTTTTATAAATTTTCTTCTTTGAAAATTTCTATTTAATCTAGCCATTTTATTTTGGGGAAAAATGAATGCGCAGTATTGTAAAAAACCTACTTAAAATAAATTGAAAATTATTTTCTGCGAAATTAAGATTTTTCTTTGAAATTAGTATAGAGAAAATCAAAGGAGAAAGTAAGTGAAAGTAAATGTCAGGATTTTTTATTATGGCTCTCTACTCTACACATGTATTCAATGTATTGTATGAACTTTAAGAAAGAAATTGTCTCTGTACATGCAATATATAATATTTTCTGTGAAAATTCGATTTTTTTTTTAAATTCTGACAATGAGAGAAGAAACTGTAAAGTCTTATATAGCAGTTGTCTCCCTATATAGTTATAGTCAGTATATATCACTAAAGGGGGCATATGTGTCATAATAATAATATAATATTACCTCGGTTATGTACATACGGATAGAATATGCAGTCATAAATTAAGCTCTTATACATGGGTGGAGGGTACATTATGCAATATATGTGTACTATCTATGTCTGGGCTGTAGGCTGTAGGAAATACATTACTCTTTACATATCTCCATTTCCCTTTATAAACTTTCTCCACTCAAGACTAAAATATCTGATGGTGGGAGTTGGGAGTTGGAGTACTTTAGGAAACTGACACAAATTGTTTATTAATTCCAAGTATTTTATCTTTGTCAATTCTTCTTGGAGCAAGATCTGGAATTGAGTTTTTTTTCCTCGAAATTTTTTGTTTGTTTCCAACTCAGCCTTTCATAATTTATACTTTTTTATGTTTAATGGGGGCGATGGGGTGCGCTGGCGGAGGCGGAGGGCCTAACTCCGTGGATCTTTCTCTCTCTCTCTTTCTTTCGGAGTATATTACACTGTCCTTTTTCCTTATTGTCGAATTGTCTTTTCTGTTACCATTGTTTCTGGTCTTTGAGCTTATATACATAAGTACACATAGTACATATATAGACTGCTGCAATACATTTAAATAAATAGTAATACTATGCATATAATATTTCCAATCAAAAAATCAAAAGTGATAGTGCAAACTGTGTTTTCTTGATATTTTAGCAATATTTTTGAAACATTGCAGTCCTAATGGGGAAAGGTAGATAGGTAGCTATTATTTTAATTTTAAATTGCTAATTAATTTTTATTGCAACTTTTCTTAATGACGTATATTACTTTGTTAAATTTGCCATCAAAAGTCTTGTCCCTTGAGGTTCAGTCCCATCACTATAGAACTAGACATCAATAACCAACAGACAACTACATAAAAAGGGCCGGACGAAGGAATCGCTTTTGGGCAGCAATTTGTGTCCATATAAAAACCACCATTTTGATTTTATTGATGCTGCTCTTTGGTAAAGCAAAATTTTGTATTTACATTTTTTATAAAAGTGAAAAATGTTCTTTTTACTTGATTCAGAAAAGTGCAAAATGTTCCATTTACATGTTTTTTTAAAATTCAAGCAGCGGGGGCTGCCTGCTCTAGCCGCATTATCCGGCCCTGCAACTATATGGTATACTCAGCTAACTCAGTCAGATCAGAGTGAAAGTAAAACTCTGACGTTCAAAAATGCGTAGCTGTAACAAAGTTCCTACAATAGTACTGTATGCCCGTAAGCTTAATGTTTAATATGAGCCATCACTATAATATGCATTGCATATAGGCAGAGGCTATTGGTGCTTGTAGGAGTAGACACGTGTGAAAAACTTCATATGTCGCTTTCATTGTCTGTGGGAAATACAAATACGAAACGAGCAAAACTAATATCCGAATTTGAATACGAATCCCATATGTAAGCAATACTAGAAAACTACCTATACTACTACCACCACCTTGAGCACAGTATCGTACAGCACATCAGAATTCAAGGAGAAAGCTTGAGAAAGTAAAAACTATTTTAATAGAAAATAGAACTTAATTCAAAAAGTCTAAACTTACAACAACAAAATCCAACTAACTACTGTCTACTACTAAACCTACTCGAGGCTAAAATTATAACGACATAACTGTATACGCACGCGGCGGCGGCTAGAAGTAGAAGGCTAACTGTATATAGGCTTCTCTCTCACTTCAAAGTTGCCCCTAAATTACTAGAAAAGCTTTAAGTTGTCTTCTTTGAATGCGACGTCCCTCTCAATTTACAAATATTTAATGTGCTATATAGTATTTTGTATGTTATTTGAAATTAGCTTTTGGTGTCGGTTATGGTTTTGATTTGGGAGTTGCGAGTTTTTGAATGTTGGAATTGACGAAGACGAAACCTTGTTCCTTGTGTTGGGACTGGATTTGGATTTGAATTTGGAGGATGGAGGATTGGAAATAGTATGGTGATACTGGAGGTTGGGAATTGTAAAGTTGAATTGTTGAAGACTTTTCTGGAGGATGCTTGACGGAGTAAGAGGACAAGCTACAAAGTACAAACTGTCTATTTTATCTGTAATTCTTTTTCTTGGAATCTTTGAGTGTTTGAGACTTGACTTGGGATTCTTGGATTGGGCTGAGAGGCTTCTGAGATGTTGAGATGCTCTGGGATGCTCATGGGGTGTGCACATATCCGAAAGTGTAGGTATGTAGGGAAACGAAAGAAAGCAATAAACTGATTAGCATATTGCTTTCCATGCCCCGTCCCGGTGTTTGCATAAGTATTTTTTGTATAAAAATACGTTACGTATAGGTAAGTAGGTATATTCTGCTTGAATTGTCTGTTATACTGTCAACTGTAGGATATGATAAGATTTTATCACTTAAGAAGAAGCTCAACGTCATTTCCGTTTCCTACAAGTAGTATTATGTTATGCCTGGCATTATCAAGGATTACTATAGAAATGCAATTTCTTCAGATTTTATATTTTTTAGTCAGTCAGACAGTCATACCAGACGGCGAGAAGTTAACCACCAGAACCGTACCTAGCAGATTTATTCAGAGATGTGGATCTATTTTACTTTTTGTCCGTTGTCGTTGGTTAGGATTTTAGAATCAGAGGGGGTATGGAACACATTGTGCAATTTTCTAATTTTAAGAAGACAGATTTTCCTTGTTTTTTACGTTTTTTTCAAAGTGAAAATTTTAAAATATTATGTAAAATCGTGAATTTATTTAGTATACAAAATTAAACAATAAAAGCGAGGCAAAAAAAACAGAAAATTACTGTTAGAGTAAATGGCATTCGTTATGAAATAAGCCTAAAAAATCTGTTAAATACTGAAAGAGACTAAATTAGTTATCATTTTTTTTGCACTATGAATAAATCGACAATTAATCTATAAAATCAAATACCAGGTTATAATATTTCCAAAGTATGTAAGTAGTATGTAGGTATCACTAGATTCTGGATTTAAAGACTTAAAACCTGTAGTTATAATACTCGAATCTGATTGTCACTATGCTACAGCATACATATATCACTTCCAGCTGAAGATATATTTCCCGTCTAAATTCGTCATTCATACTTTTTACATTTATTTTGTAGGATTTGGTTGATTTAAAGGAAAAAAACTTTTTTGGCTGATTCAGTATGAGTAGCAGTAGTGCGTCTCGCTGTCTCTATGACTATAATAGAAGGGGACGACATCGGAAACGATTGAATAAAGGAACAGAAGTAGAAAAATGACTACCTACTCAAGTAAAGTAATATCGTATGCGTACTTTATTAAAGACTTACAGCACACACACAGTAGTATAAACATAATGGTAGTAGTTTACTACATTACAGAATGACACCAGGCAAGAACCAGAACCAGATCAATTTTATTTGTAGGTACCTACCTGCAGATAGGTAACGAAATACTGCTACGAATATCCTTACCTTAGCGATATCCTATTATGAAGGATAGATACAAGCCATTTTATAAACGAAAAATCAAAAAACTAAAATCGTTGAGAAATTTTAAAGCAGTTACCCAAAGGTCAAAATTCTTATTTTAAAGTTTGCAAATAAATTATTGCACCTGCATATTGCATTATTGGTCTGTCTGAAAGGCACGTATTTAATTGTTCCAAATTAATAGAATTTTTAAAGACGTTCTTTACACAATTCTGCAAGCTTGAAAAATTAACTATTTTACTGTTTACTCTTCCAGCTCCACCTTTTCCAAAAGTGTCAAAAACTCTTTTTTTAAATTTAAAATATACAATTTACACAATTTAATAAAATGCAAAATCGATTATTTACACAATTTAATAAAATGCAAAATCGACAATTTACACAATTTAATAAAATGCAAAATCGACAATTTACACAATTTAATAAAACACAAAATCGACTATTTACACAATTTAATAAAATGCAAAATCGGCTATTTACACAATTTAATAAAATGCAAAATCGGCTATTTACGCAATTTAATAAAATGCAATATCATTTATTTAATTACACTATTAATTAAAATTCCAAAATCAACTATTTACACAATTTAACAAAATGCAAACCCCACTATTTTTACGAATTTAATAATACAAAATCAACCATTTAAACCCTTTGCAAATATATATTTATACTATTTATATATATAGACTATTTACGCCATTTTAAAATTTAATAACGTTTAATACCTTTGGACTTACATATGAATTTGTTTTACACACAACCCTTGTCTTAAATCTTCCAATTAAAAGAACGAACTTCAATGTTGACTTTGGCAATAAAAATAAAAACCTCATTTGAGTCCTTCAACGAAGATTCTATTGTCTAATCATGTGATACTCATCTCTAGATATGTTATTGGATATGGGACTGCATATGTGAGAAGGGGAGTTGGAGCGAAGTAATCTAAAGATCTACATAGCATGTAGAGTTACGTCAGATTAGTCTATCATATTCTGTAAAACTTGTGCTTGGGAAGTTTAGTTCGACATCGACATCGACGTCGACATCGACTTCGTGCCTAAAGCAAAAGTGAAATTCATCAGAGAAAATCTACAGAGGAACGATATTCCTTCCATAAGAAGTACATACGGAGGAAAAGAGAAAATCCTAAGGAGCTGAAGATGCAGGAGAAAACGCACAATGTTCTGATTCTGGAAGAATGAGAAAAAGTGTGTGTAGAAAAAGTCAAGCTCGAAGTGAAAGTAAAAGTGAGGTTATAGTGTCGGTGCCAGGACCAGACCGGGATTGGTGGGACTGGAGAGGATGTGGATCTGTGTATATGTTGAAGGTTGGGGCTATAGAGCTACGGAGAAGGAAAATGTGACCATCAGTCAATGTCTGGAGATTTTTCATGAAATCGTTTCCTTCGCGCCTCTTATCTCATAACAAGTCTTGAAGATCGTTTCCGTCTCATCATGATGCATGCATCACATGTCTCCCTTTGACATCTCCCACTATTTATTACACATGAGAATCTTTGATAATTTGATAGGCACTACAGAATCTATGTGGACCGGCGGAGAGAATCCGACAATCTCTTCTCGCGCTCTATTTATGCCCACGCTCTAGAACTCTAGAGTCAACACACAGTGTACAGGCGCCCAGTCAACAGCATCCCATCCATCCTGTACTCACATCCATATACATGTGTATGTAGACACAATCAACAATCTGCCACGACTGATTTCTCCTTTTTAACATGTATGTAAATGGCCCCGCCATAATTATAAGCGAATCTATTCTTCTACTTTCCCCGTTACATGCACTGTGTATTACGTAGACGTGCATCGTCATTGCCATTCTTAGGTGCAAAATGAGCTATCTCCTGGTGCAGTGTGACGTGCCAATTTTAGAGATTTTGCATCAATTTTTTATAGCTATTTAATCACCACCGTGTCCTGAGAGATCTACCTTTTTGAAGGTTCATATCGTCTGTGAAGAACCAAAATAAAAAATATTCATTTTGAGCTAAAAACAATATCAACTATCTACAAAAATATTCAAATGTGTCTTGAGAGAGTTTAAATAGAACATTTTAGACTATTCAAAATATATAAATTCAACATTTTGCACCTTTTCAAAACCATGGAATTAGAACATTTTTCACCTTTTTAAAAACATGGAATTAGAACATTTTTCACCTTTTTAAAAACATGGAATTAGAACAATTTTCACCTTTTTAAAAACATGGAATTAGAACATTTTTCACCTTTTTAAAAACATGGAATTAGAACATTTTTCACCTTTTTAAAAACATGTACCTAAATAGGACTTTTTACGTTTTTCAAAAACTTCTAATTAACATTTAACGGATGTTTTTCATTTTGTTTTTATGACATAGCTCGTTTTGATTGTAGCCTAAATTAGAAATGGGCCATTTTGGTTCTTCACATTCGATATCTATAATTTAAAGTCTATGAATTATGGATTACACTCGATACAAAATTTCGATATGCTTGTGATAATTTATTTTGTACAATTTATAAAAGTTATTTCCACATGCATAATTATTCACTCATAACAAAAATATGCGCATAATAAGGAATATAGCGTATTGATATATGTATAACATGTATTACGCTATTACGCATTTTTTTGCGTCCAATGTATGTATTTTCTTTGAGACTCTGGTCTGGATGGCTCGACGGCTGTATCCCTGCTCAAAACTTTGTTACGGCTACTTTCGAAATTTTTCAAAGTTATTTGGAACTGGAAAATTTCGAGGAGACTTTGATACATTTATAAGCTATGTTGTACGCGCAGTGTAGTCTGTAATCTGAAATATGAGTTGGGAACAGAGTTGGCTGACTCACTGACTGACTGACTGCCTGACGAAGACGGGCCAGACTCAGACCACTTCAAACTTCATATATAGCTACCGGCGACGATACAACTAATAGTAAGACTACAGGATGGTGCGTGGCGCGTGGAATAATAAATCATTCTCGAGTTCAAATTTAAATCCAGTTTGGAATTTCCGTGTCAATTTGTAGATTTTTAGTTGTGATACATGCTATGCAAATGGTGTTTCTATTTCAAGCTTCACGACGCACGGCAAGTGTTCGACATTCTTACAGCTTTATACGTAGTATAACCTATATAGTACACATTTATCATATTATACTGCTACGGCGGTGGCGGTTGGGCTCACACATAGTTTTGGTTATCAATCAAATCAAATCAAATGAAGGGCGTTATATAGCGCACAATTTTTCTTTCACTTTAAAGATAAAACCAACCCTCGAGTCAGTACAGCTTTTCATTTTGTTAAAATTTAATTATATTGCTGGAAATATTCCAATTTTTATAAGTGTTCAAAATGTTCTAATCATTTGTTTTTTTCTGATTACAAGTGTTTGAAGTTTTCAAAATATTCTTATTACGTGATTTCAAAGTTCATGATTACAGAATTTTGAAAGTGCAAATTGGCATATTAATTGAATTTTGAAAGTGCAAATTGGAATATTTATAGAATTTTAAAAGTGCAAATTGGCATATTCACTGAATTTTGAAAGTGCAAATTAGCATATTTACAAAAGTTTTAAAGTGCAAATTGACTTATTTACTGAATTTTGAAAGTGCAAATTGTCACATTTACTGAATTTTTAAAGTGCAAATTGGCATATTTGCTGAATTTTGAAAACCACAAATTGTCATATTTACTGTATTTTGACATATTAAACGAAAATACAATGTGTATTTCAAACTTCAAACACACTAATAAAAATGTTATGTTATCCCAACTCTAGACTCTAGGTAAATATGCTTAAAAAATTGTAAAAATTGGTACGATTGCGGTATAGCTTTTTTTTAGCGTTCAGCCACATGTTACTCATGTTACAATATAGGATATCAGACATTTTTTTGGTTGATAGGAAAATAAGCAAGAATTGACACAATCAGTTAAAACAATTTGGTTTTATTAAAGGTCAACGAAACTATATTATGAGCTAGAATAAAAGTTGAAACATTATACAAGACTGCATTCTAAGTCAATCTGCACACAAGAACTGGAGGGATAAGATAACAAATTCTCCAGTAGAAAATCCTAAGATCTGAGCTGATTTGATATGTCAAAGGATGAATAATGAATAAATGTAATTAAAACTTCAAAGAAGCTACACAAAACTTTAAAACGCGTGCATTTTGCTATTCAACCCTTGACTCTGGACTCGTCTTCTATGGTACATACTATATAGCCACAGCCTATGCATATATAGTCTTGCATACTGCATCTGATATCCGGTGTTCATACAGCATCAAAATTATTGCATAGAAAAAAAAATAAAATTGAGGAAAAAGAAACTAAAAAGGAAAGTTAAAGTTGCATATTATTTAGGAAAAATATTGTAGAGAGGGGAAATGCCTCAACAACTATGATATAGCAGTCTCATATAGCTCTTCTTAATGGGGGCAACATGTCCTTCTGCTACTCATAAATATAAGTTAATTATTTCTTGGAAATTAGTTTTGTAAACTTGTGGAGAAATATGATATCTATATCCTCATGCTACAGTATATAACCAACCTTTACACTCTGTATTTAGACCTATTGTCTATTGGACTGCTACAGTATACCTAAAAATTCGTGTAGATGCTCCTATCTGTATAGCCTCATATACGGAAGCTATAAAGAGTTCTAAAATTCTTCCTTGTTGCATAAAACCGGCTGACAACAAGTTTGGGCTATTCGGATTCTCAATTACAATATGTATATTTGTACTCATTTAAATATTTAAATATTATTTTATGACTAACTTTCCTCCAACTACGCGGCCACGCTCATGCTAAAAATACATACTCCTTCACAATGCATATGTAAAAACTTTATTAAACGTCTTTATAGTGTCCTTTTACAGAGGCCCAAAAGATGCAGAGTATGTTATTAAAATCTTCAAAGAAATTAAAAATAGAAATAGAACAGTATAGAATTTGGTCTATCTACATACATTTATGTAAACATCGGCAAAAACTGGAAATTGCCGCTGGGTTAAAAGTTTGCAAGTAATTTAAATTATGTTGGTATTTTGTTTTTGCAGACAGCTTTTAGAAACCGACCGAATATCAATTAGTTTGTGTAATTTGAAAAAACAATAATACCGTAAATGTTTGATTAAGCGCAGAGGCTCAAATAGCCGTCAAAGTTGAACCTCCCTCATTAGTGTTTGTATTTTAAAAGTTTTGCGTAAATATTGTTTTAAAATTTCTTTAAATAATTCAAAATTAAACTACTTTCCTTTTTTTAATTCCGCGTATTTTGCAAGGTATTAAATACCTGACTTTTTGCATTCTTCATTAAACCGTGTAAATACAGAATTTAGAATTTATTTCCTTCAAAGAAATACTAAAAATTTTATTTACCATTAAAATTTCATAAACTTGCATATTTGTTTTTGCATGCTTACTAAATTGCAAAAATATTTCTTCTATTTTCATTCTACATATTTTCGAGCTTCCAACAGCAAATAAGAGCGCCCTTTAATTTAGTGTAGGTACCCTCGTTATTATGTATGTGTAGAAGAACTGTAATTACACATTTTGGTCCTGCACCTTCTATCAAACAATTCTAAAACCTACAACCCAGAGCCACACAGCTCATTTGAATAGTGAGAAAAACACATATTTAAAATGGGAAGATAATTTAAATGGAAGATGATGATGAGAATTACGGTTACGTTCATAGGCTCATCCTTATATGCATCCATTTTTCATTATTCGCTAGGGATATTATTTTATTTCCACCATGGAAATGCCCACTCCTACATACCAACATATGTACATATACATGTACAGGAAATACTTTCCCGTAGCCTAAATCGTAGTGGTGATGACGGTATAAAATAAAATGAAATGGTTGGCAAGATATGAAAGTATTTATGGCCTCAAATAATGGTGAATGGAAAGCGGACCATTTATTTAATGAAATGAGAGCTGTACGTAAAAACTACTTGAGATACAAAAGGAGAAGAGGAACACTCACACTCCTCACAATAAGCAATGAAATACGGAATTACAGAATTAGGAAATTACTGGAATTTAGAAATTTTCTCCCTTATTTTCCCTTCGCCTTCTTCTTCTTAAAAAGAAGCTCAAAGTCAAATTACTAAAATATACAATACAATGAAGTGGAATGAAGAAAAGAAAAGGGAAAGAACTGTGAGAGTGAAAGTAAAAGTGAAAATAGATGAAGTTTGAAATTGGGCCTCTATCTCTCTCTCTCGCTCGTCTATATATTCAAATTTCAAAAATACTCTCACATCCTCATTTCTTTTCTAGTTTTTTATGTAAATGTAAATTAGGAATTATCCATAGCGGCACAGAAATAAAAAGAGGCAAGGGACTTTACACGCTACTGGGCCGGGCCGGTTACGTCACGCTCACATAGGCTCAAAGCGCCACTTAATTCTTTAAGCTTTGACGCTTTGGGCATTCACTATATACATCTATATCCATGCAAGTCAATATGCAAAAAAACAAAAAAATACCGACAAAATGTACGAATTGTATTCACGCTTCAAAAAAAAAGACACGAACGACGAACAAGTGACAACTTACAAGAAGGCAGGGCAAAAAGAAGAGAAAAAAAGAAATTATTTTACGCTTGAAATTTTATTTTTATTTTTGTTAAGGGCTGAATTTATAAGGTAGGGTGGGAATTTCGTTTTCTATTTAGATGCACGCATCGGCATCCTACGCATAACGATTATGATTACGACTACGCCGACGACTACGCCTACGACACCGATTACAATGAATGAGTGCATCTTCAAAATTACAAATTTGATTACGATTACAGAGCGGAGAGGAGAAGAATGCATTATGGAGAAGGATGTATATAGTTATTGTAGGTATGCGGCTATACATATAGTAAACACTCAAGTGTCTATTAATTATTCATTGTAGGCATAGAGACCTCGTTTCATTCATTTTTTGAAGGAGCAATACTAGACATAATATTCTCATAGAACTAATTTAATTAATAGTATTTTATTGCAGTTTTCAGAAATGTCCAGTTAGAGCTTTTAGAGTGTTTATCGAAATTCATATTTAATTTCAAAATTCTGCAACAATTTTTGAAAGTATGCAATTAGAACAATTTGCCTTTTTATGAAAGCTTGTAAAAAGAGCGTTTTGAACCTTTTGGAAATCATGTATTTACAAGAATTTCCGTCTTCTGAGATTGTGATACCAAAGAATTTTCCACTCTTTTTAAATCGCAATATGACATTTTAAAGTTTCGGAAAGCGTGGAGTTAGACGATTTTTCACTTTTAACTAAGAGTGAACTTAGAGCAATTTGAAATTTTTTTAAATATTGCGTTGTCCCTTAATTTGCACCAGTCAAAAACCGTTTACTTCCACAATTTACAAATTTCAAAACCTTTTACTAATAATTAATTAATTAGGAAATTTTAAAGAAAATACAAATAAAGCATAATATTAAGATGGTTAAATAAATAATAATTCCAAAGGTAATGTTTCAAGTTTAATATTTGCCTGAAGCTGTAAACAAGGAGCGATATCACAACTTCAAAGACCAGCGTGGGCATATCATATGTACATAATATACATTCCAAAGGAACACAGATGAAGAATATATGACTCGTATAAATATGTTATGAGCAACAATCTGCTTTCCCTTCTTCGGTATTTAATCCTCAAAGAATCATTTGTTGAATTCCCATGCGTCATTTTAAACACGAGAAAGCTTCATATATGAAATAACTCAGCCGACTAAGAATAAAGGAGAGACTATAGCAAAACAACATAAGACGGATACGGAACCATTCAGTAAAAGAACACTACAAATTATCGTGCAGCTTGACTACACAGCCATCTTTATTGCGAATGCACATCCAATTACAATTGCCTATACACTACAACAAAAAGACTTTCATAGTTTTTTCATTTCCCGGCTACGTAAGTGACTAGAAAAAAATAGAAAGTTATGCACATCTTATGTCTTGTATAAGGCATATTATTATGTACGTATGTACATCACGTTTGAAAAATAAAAACAAGCCCGTCATTATAAATGTTACGAATATGAGCAACCTACACTACTCAACGATGCGATGAAGTTTAGTATCAACAATAATTTCTTGTACTACACATCCATAAAAATGTAAAATTGCCGTTTTGAATTTTCAAAAAGGGTTAAAAATCAATTTTCTTGCTTTTTTAAAACAGTGGGAAAAACTGCAATGTGAATTTTAAAAAATTACAAAAACCACTGTTTTGCTTTTTTCAAATTGCAGAAACTTTATTTTTGCATTTTCAAAAACAATTTTACAAACCAGATTTTCAGCATTCAAAAAAGCACAAATAACTTATTCTTCCCATTCAAAAAATTTATTCTTAAGCATCATATTTGAACTTTCAAAAATGTGTAATTAAACATTTATGCACATTCAAAAATTCAAATTAGTGCATACAAAATTTAACAAATTAGTCCTGTAATATTAGACTGGTCTATTTAGAACACTCTTACATGGCCGTAGACGGGTCTTTAATAGTGGACGGGTCTGGGAGATAGGAATTTGAATAGTACACGGGCTCCACTATATTACAAAAAATACGGCATGTCTACCTGTGGCATATACCTGTATTAAAGATTAAAGACCAGTCAATAATAAACCTAATAGAAATAATTTATAAAGTCAAACGTGACATGTAAATTATACACATACCCATAGCTCAATCTCCCCAAAAACGGAACCCCCATCAAATTCGAAATCGGCAATCAAGCTCACTTAAAAATTAAAACAGTTGTCTGCTCAATCGAGTCAAATTGTTCAAGTACCAAAGTAGTACTCATAAAAGGTAAAAGGAAACAAAAACGAGAAATTGAAAAGTACAGGGTTCCTTTTGAAATTCTAACTATATGCTATATACTGCTGCCCCTACTTATTATCCTTCCACTTACTCATCCAACGGCAATGCTCCAATTTTCAAACGTTCAAACGCTCAAAAAATTCGTACATTCAACAATTTAACGTAAGACGACAGGGCTCGGGGCTCACTACAAAAAAAAGTTCAGACGAAAAAAAGAAATGCAAAGAAAGAATGAAAATGAAAGGGAAAGGAAGCTGCTGCTGCTGATGATGATGATCATGACGATGATGAAGACGAAGACAACAGACAAGAAGGAAGACGGAGTGGAAGTGGTGACGGAGTTTGTGATGACAACAAAGTCAGCCAGTGGTAATTTAAACAAGATTTCCACTTTCCCAACTCCAGTCCCAGTCCCACCAAAAGCAAAAGCCTTTTCCTATTTCACTCAAATATCTCTCTCCACCACTTTAAGAGTCACAGGAAAAGCTAAGAACCAAAAAGAACTAAAGAAACTAAATTCTCTCACTCTCTCTCAAAGCCAAAGTCAAAGCCAATGGCAATGCCAATGCCAAATACCATACAGATATTCCCTACTCTCAAAGTCTCAAACGAAATACATACGGAATTAGAATTAGACTGAAGGAAATACTATGAAATGGGCTGAAATGCTTAAATACTCTAAATACTGGAGCCGGGACCGGGACCGGGACCGGTCCCATGGATCCTCCTGGATCCTTATTTTTCTCATGCCGTCTGACTTCTTAAAGAGAACAGTTCTCATTTTCATCTCCGCATCTCCAACGTCGACTTCGACTTGGTTCTCCTTCCACTTCCCATCTCATCCTTTGAATTCCATTCTCCGGAGCCGGAGCCTATGTGGAAGGAACGTGGAGACTGATGAGAAAGAAAATTGAAGCCAATTATGAAAATTCCATTTGAATGGGAAATGGGAAAGGCAAACGGCGTCTTGAGTCAGTAGTGAGGAGTAGTATAGTGAGTGTGTATAGTGACTACTCAGCAGTCTTTTAACCCTCTCATGCAAATTCGAATTTACAAATTCAACTATTACTGTATTACCCATTAGAATTATACGTAGAGACCGCCGACTCAGCAAAGAAAAGAAATAGCCTTTCACGAGGCCGAGGCCGATGCCGATAGGTTCCTCTCCCAGTATCTAGTATTTAAAGTAAAGTAGTAGTATTTACGCAGTTTCGATTAGCTACCCATCTTCGGTCCATTATGTACACATAGGTACGTGGATGCAAAATAGTCGTAGTCGATGGAGGTTGTAGAAAGCTGTATGTACATACTATGTATTATATAGGAGAAAGTTCAAACTCTTGAATTCTTGAATTTGAGATCGCCTCCTCTCGCCCTCCCACATATCCCATCTCATCAGCTCAGGGAACTATAACCGAAACCGAAACGGAACCATAACATGTATAGACAGGGAGCAAAGGAAAGAACACTCACTCTAAGATGTGATGTGCTCCTTTTTTGCAGGGACGCTCCGTGACTCTTGAATTGTGGGTTGTGTAAAGTTCAGAATTCAGCATTCAACGCGGACGGAAGACTCGAGAAGACACAGGAGTTCGAGGAGGAGATAAGACATTCAACGTCAAGATGTTGAGAGGAATCGTGATGAGAGGAGACATGTGTCATATTTCATTTTCGCCTCTGAATTTTCCCCTTCTCATATTTTTATGAGACTCGAAAAAAAACTCAAAATGGGTTTTTAAGTGAATAAAATCCACATTAATGAGTAATGGGCGGGACACCGCCGGATCCTAAATCCGGAAGGGGATCCGGAGCTCTGAGTGAGATATTTAAGCTCGTAGGCTTGCTCTTTCTTGGCTGTGTTTGTACTTTGGGTCTGGACTTCTGCAGCTGGACATGGACCTGTACCTGGATTATGATATGCTAACCTTCTAATCTGTACTTATGTAATTACTGTTTGACTTATGGCTCAGACGGTTGTAATTAATTCACTGTTTGCCTTTTCTTCGTGCCTGTTATTGAGCCTATACACGTGCTTAAGGAGAAAGTTGGAAAAACTAATTTAAATTTTAAGTACAATTATTTTATTACAACAAAACAGGAGCTAAATAATGCCCAACAATGCAATTTTTCGGCGGTATTTTGTTTGCAGATTTGCAGCAAAAAATAACTAATTTTCAAAAAATACTGTAAATTACTTTTTAAAAAATATTCTAAAATTTGAAGTTTAAAAAAAATCAAAAACCTATGTTAGCTGTTAGATATAGAGAGATACAGACTAGCGATAACAGTGGCACAGCTTCAAAAATGCAAATTTTAAAAACATGCGCGGGTAAATAGTAAATTTGACTGAGTACACATCTCAGAGCGCACTGAAGCAACACAGTGCACTAACTACAATCAGTAAGGTCCAAAAAAAAACTATCGTAATCAACTGTGCCAAATTGCAAAGAAACTATATGGGAGGATGTTAACATGTTAAATATATATATTGTACTGATATATTCATATTCATATTAGACATATACATATAGAAGACTACAACAGAATTTACAAGAACACAAGACGACAGACGAAGTTCAAGTTCTTGTCCTGCCTTTTACTTTTGGTCGTGAACCTCCTTTCCAATTTCTCCGTGTGTTGGTGTTGACTACACTTTCTCTATGTAACTTAGGAGAAGCAGTGGCTCCTTAATTCTTCTTCGTGGTGTTCGCGTTCTCCCTGAGACGAAGACGAAGCCGACCAACGTTTATCTGTTCCTTAAGAGTTTATGACACGCGAGATAAAATCTACAAAAGATGACATAATTGGAAGTTGAGCATCTCGCAAAAGGAAACAAGAACAACTACTTTCCCTTTTACAACTACAAGAGTAGAGCATCCACATCTCTCGCGCCTCCAACGCCTCTCCTCTCACAAGATACATGTGTTGGAGTGTGATTTGTGAAAGTGCTCCTAATGTTTTGCATAATCTCATTCACTCTCCCATTAGTCAACCTTGTTTATCCC
Source organism: Dicyrtomina minuta (assembly GCA_949802685.1). Lineage (NCBI taxonomy): Eukaryota > Metazoa > Arthropoda > Collembola > Symphypleona > Dicyrtomidae > Dicyrtomina > Dicyrtomina minuta. Next base: position 53,771,159 of record OX461810.1, read on the forward strand.
CGTCATTCCTTCACAGCAGCAGTTCCTTCCAGCTTCACGATCAGACAGAAGAGTGCCGCAAAAGCCAGAGCCAAAACTCAAAAATGAAACTTCTAACACGAGCAGAAACAATTCTACACAGGGATCTTAACATCAACCGCTTCTCTCTCTCCGTCCGTGTCTCTTTACATTAATATTTTCCATTTAATTTCCGCAGAATGAGAAAGATAATGAGGGGAAGGTGCAAACGGAGCTATGTGCAACTTTGGCATAAATACAGGCGTATTTCAACATGTCTGTTAATTGTAATAAACTCCATAGATTTTATAAACGTTATGTCACGTCTAAAAAATTTTAGTATTCAAAGTTTGACATTTTAAAAAATTGTGCATATGCATATATGGCTAAATCATTACAATTATTCTTATTGTAAGCCCTTATATTCTATATAGTCCGTCTAAGTTACTACTCATATTCATAGTATGATGCCCCCAAGTTGGTAACGTAAAAGTAAAAATAAAATCGAATGCTCCACAAAAATTGCACACTATATACACCGCACTGTCTCAGCTCATAGTATATCCGTATAGGTATATCCATAATTTTTTTAAACTCCACATAGAAAACAAATGACAAGGAGCGAGACTATTTGTATTCCAGGGAAAAACAGGGGAAAGACCCAAGAGTGAGATCAAGCCTCAAGACTCTGTGTATACTTTCACATTTACAATCCAAGAATTTCTTAAATCCAGAATCCAGAATCCAGAGCCAAAGCCAGAGCCAGACAGACAACATTACATGGGTAATATTATAATCTTCCCTGTGAGCCCTGGTTCCTTCATATATATATATGCGACTGTGGCTAAAGTACTATAGGGGAGGAAATGGGTCAGAGGAGATGAGCGTCTATAAGCAGAGGGCTCCTTACTTCTTGTTAGAACACTTTACATACTGAATACTCAATGTTGATGCTCATTCTCAAGCTGAGCCCTGTATGAACAACTGAACACTGATGTATGGCTGTGTGGGGCATTGGTATTTCCCGGTATTTCCGAGATGCTTTTACTACATAGTTGGACCTTATGTATAGCAATATAGATATATATGTAAGTACACACTTATTGCTATGGGGACTGTTAAAAGAGGTGGAGAGAAGAAATAAGTTGGGAGTAGTTAGTCACTTTTAGTTAAGTCTGAAAGCATGGCGATGGCCATGTCTATATATATGTGGCCACGCTCCTAGTGCTGGTCCTGGGCCTGGTCCTGGCCATGGCAGAGTCAGGGATGAGACGGGAAAAGAGATGAGCTTCAGTTTTACAACTCGAAAGTTTCCCCTACGGGGTTTCAACTCATTTACTAGCTGTCTCTGTAACTCTGTATTCTGTACTTTCCCCACTTTCTCCACTTTCTCCGTGTCTGAACAAGAACAAGAACAACTGTGGAGATTCTGCACGGATGGACTTTCTCTTTCTTGTTGGACTTGGACTGGGAATAAATATATATGTAGTGGAAGAGGAGAGTGAGTGGATGAGCCATTGCCATATTTAAGGCATACGCAGGACTCATACACATAAGGCCCTGGACTTAAAACTCAAGACTTCAAGACTCGGGAGCTCATCAAGCTTCCTTAGTCTCGCTCTGCGTGTCAATTCCGTCCGTGGATGAAGTTTCTGTCAGGGATCAAGGCACGTAGCGGGTTGGTCCATACACACATAGGCACATTTGTATACCTAGGCACAATTTCTGTTTTTCCTCTTTCGCTTTGCCACTGGTACTGGTACCGGTACTGGATTTTGTGTGTATGTGACGCTTAAATTTTGTCGTCACAAATAAATTCAGATGAAGAGAGAAAGTAAAATGTAGAATGTAAACAGAGGCGCTGCTATTGATGGTCCGGTCGTTGAGAGTCGGGAGGGAGGATATGGGCAGACGAGTATTTCACACTCTCTACTGCTAACGTAATATTATGTTAAGCATTTTGAAAAGCGCCCACACATTAAAATGGACAAGCGGGTAGTAAGTTGTAAGTTGTGTGGGTGAGGAGAGGAAGCGGGACGATAAGCATAAATATTCTTCTAAACTTATTAGTGAAGATTATCCTGAAATTTTCATTTCTACGTCATGTCCTTCCGGAATTTCTCCCGTGTTACTGGTAGTACAGTCTACAGATATATCCACCTTCCCATCTTTTAAGAAGAATCAGATGAAACTATGAAACTGAAGGCGAGCTGTGACGGAAATAGAAGTGATACTTTCTATACGTGTGTAAACGTGCAAAGTAGGTTTAGTATAGGTTGCATATAGACTTGTAGGAGAAGGTACGCTTTGGAGTATTTTTTAGATGAAGATACAATATCAGATTTAGAATTTAGTATTTCGCCATTTGTTGACTTTATTGAGATCCAGTGATATCAGTATTACACGGCATAATATTACATGAAATTCAACTATTTTGAAAAACATTTAAATGCAGCATTTAAACATTTTTTAAATTGTGAAAAGTGTTTGCATTTAATGCTAAAAACCCAGTACATAAATCCTCTTATTTTAAAATACAAAATTTCTAACGACTAGTTACATGATTTTGAAGCCTTCAATATTTTGTAATGGAAAATGACTTATTTACACGTTTTCGAATGGTAAAAGCTCACGCAGCTGGTTCGGTAGTTTTGAAAGGTATCAACAACTACTAGGGACCTTAATAGCATAATATGTGTGTTTGAAAAATTCACCATTAAAATTCCTTGATTCGGGTATTTTAGGTGTTTTTAAAATGCGCAAAATCTGATAATTGCATGTTTCTACATTACTGACAATGTCCTAATAATACGGCCAAATTAGACAATTTAATTACATATTAATTATATGTTTCAAACTAGTGCAAAACACCTTGTGTATACGTTATGAAAAGATACACGATATTATGCTTAAATGTTTTAAAAATTTCAAAATCACTCCTGGCTACTTATACAAATGTTGAAACTGTACACATTTTCAAAAGTATTAAAATTTTACAAAGCCAACACATGACGCTACAGTTGGAAGACAACTTTGCATCTTTCTAAAGAATATCCTATGGCTACGGCTTGTATTACATTACAGATTAGGTTCAAGGAAGATATGGGCAAAAGTACAAGCTAAGAAGGTCCATATTGACTTAAGAGATGAAGCGGCGTATGTTACACGTTGAATAGCCCGGATAGTAATTTTCATGTTCCAGTTCCAGGTAAACGTAAAGAAGAAGTTGCATGGAGACGGAGAGACGGGAACTGTTGACTGTTTATACTGTGTTACTGTTGTTGGCTGTCGTGGAGATCGTGGAAAGTGGAAGATATTTCGTAATTCCGTGGGCCATGGACCCGGTGCCGGCAATGGTGAAACATGTACAGGATATAAAATGCCAAATGCTAAAAGAATGAGAATATATGGAGGTACATACTTCTACTTCTGCTCTCCTATTGCTATTACACGTATTATCAGGGAAGTGTGTGGAGGACGAGGACGACGGCGAGGCTAGGTGATGGGCTGATGGGATAGAGAGAAAAGTAGGCGAAAATTGTGTGCTGACTTTTATATGTTGATCTTCTTGTGTGTTGTTGTATGTATATAGTTTTTGTAGTGTTGTTCGGAGAGAGAGAGAGAGAAACTAGAGAAAGAGAGCTGGAGCTCAAAAGCTGAGCGGATCTTCTGGGTTGAAAAATCTCATGAAGAATTCATGGTGACTTGTGAAGCAGAACAAAATAATCAAGTCCCCAATGGAAAATAATGTGCATATGTTCTTGTCTGTCGACTCGCTTCTTTTCTCCCTCAAACTCTAATGCAATTACACTTGTTGAGAGTGAATTATTTCAACGGTAATTTGATTTTCTTCTCCTCTTTTACTCCATCCAACCCAAAATGTCCCTTCCATTTCCTCTCTCAGTCCGTCCGTATATACTTAGGTACTTTACTTTTCACAACTTTACACACACACACACACAGCCCAGCACAACAAAACAAACCGGGAGCGGTGGTAACAACAGGGCCCCGGGACCGGCACCGGCACTGGCACCGGGACCATAGCACCAACATAGTAGAGCTTTTCCACCAGTCCGAAAACTTGCAATCCCATTAAATATGCTCCATGGAAAATCTTCATAGGTCTTTCGCCTTTATTTCTGCCAGTTCGTTCCCTCCATGTCATTCCCCCGCTACGTAATATGCTACATTTCCTTCCTCAATGATCTCACACACATTTAAATAAGTTTTAGAATTCGTATGCACAATGTATAGAACAACAGAGACCATGGCCTTATATACACTTTGAATGTCAAATTTGAATTTGAATTCCAATCCTTTCTCTTTTACATTAGGAGAGAGATACAGAGCCAACAAACAGAGGCGCAGAACGAAAGCCAAAAAGATGGACGAAAAGGATACAGTATAATAGCATAGCAGCTATTCATATAGTAAGTATTCAGATTCAGTATTTTGTATAATAATATTATAGAAACACAACTAATCTGTTCGTATATTTTCCCCATGAAACTTATTGTCAGCTAAAACTTTAGTATATAGTATCATATAGGAAGACTTGCTTTTTAGGGAAACAAAGTGAGGGAGGGATAATTAGATAATTTACACACAAAAAAATCAAAAACGCGATTGTAATTTGTAAAATTTATATATGTGTATACAATACTATAAATATAGAAAGGGCAGCGCACGCTTCCACCTCCAGCCAACAGTCGGTCTGTGCTATTAATGCTAGACACATAATGTAATTTATACGCTGGCCATATTATGGAACTGTGACTAACTTCATAATTGCACTCATCCACCCACTACACTACTGGAAATGCCAACAATTCATTTTGGTATTATTAGATATTCAATTATTACATCACTTTATATCCTGGGTATTGTATCGCTTAGTTAGATTTTGTTGCCTAACCTCCTAAAGTACAACAGTACAAAATGCTGTTTTATTATTGGGTCAAAGAATACGTCTCACAGTTATGTATAATTTTTTGATTTTAAATAAACATGGAAGAAAGGAAATGTAAATATCGCGTTTGATTTAAAATTTATTGTTGAAAACAAACAACAGACCAAGAAATAGGATAAAATATGTTACAAATTGCTTTGTTTGTACTTGATGCATGATGACTGATCACTTCCCAGATTACTTCATCACAATACCAATTTGTACTAGTACAAAAAAGATGGAATTTTACACGCGAATTTGACAATTACTGTGAGCAGTGAAACTGAAAACTTGAAAGATTGATCACTGTAAACAAACTATAAAAAGGGGTTTAAATGAAAACTTTCATAAACACTTATTCTATAAGTTTTCTCAATGAATGCATTACACTATTTAAAAGGCTATACATGCTACAGAAGTTATAATTATTGTCGTACTATAATCGCTAATTAATTATGGAAGTTATGGAGCCATAAAAATTAAACAGTAACGCCAAGAAAGGATCCTCCCCTTAATTTCCTAAGTGACTCATGTTACTGTTTTTCGCTTTAACGCCTGCATACGCCCGTTAAAGATTCAAAGAAAAAGCGGGAAGTTTGAATGTGTTTGCAATGTGAACTTGGGAGATTGGGAGTTAGAATTCATTGGAATGCTGGAAGTATAAAGAAAGTATGTAGAAGGCAGAGGTGGAAAAAGGTTTCGTTTCGAGTCTCCATTGTCGTTCCTTTTGGTTGCCATCGTCGTCGTCGTCGTCACTTGGTCGTTCGTGGAAATGGAAAGAAAAATATTGAAGGGAGAAAGCGAAAGAAAAAGAAGGCCGAAAAAGGAAGAAAAGTGTGAACATGAAACTCCGACTCATCAATATTAATGACTGTCAAGGAGTCAAGATTCTTCATTAAATTAGAAAATACTCTCATCCTCCTCACTGACTCTTCTTCTAAGTTTCCGTCTTCGCTTTTCAAACTTATTTTTCCAATTTTCTCATTTATTCCAGTCTACACACTTCTACAGTTGTCCGGGTTGTCTCATGTTCTACATTCGCATTCTACAGTGGGAGTTCAACTTTGCTACTCTACCATGGCACTGACTACAACCCTCAACCGTTACCGTCACCGTTCCACACTAACACCAAACCAGCAACCAGTGCACCACCCGCCGCCCGCGTCCGGGGCCCGGGTACAACGTATTATATATAGGAGGATTGCAGTGAACTATCAACTTACTATTGGCAACTACTATGACTACGGAGTGCAATGCAAAAAACAAAAACTACGTAAGTAGGTAGGTACACGACTACAACCAACAACACCCTCATCTCTCGTTCTCGTAAATTTCGTTTTCGTTTCATGTTCTATTTCATTTCCATGCTGCCATTCCCATACCCGTTTTACAGCGGTTCAGAAGACACAGACAATAGACGTAAACATAACTGAAGACGTAAGTTTAACTTTTACGAGCCGACAAGTTCCTAAGAAAAAAATTGGAAATACATATAGTTTCTTTGTTTTTTTATCGCCTCCCAGTCCCAGTCCCAGTTGTCAGTGCTTTGAAGGAAAAACACTCAAGATATAGTTTAAATGGAAATGTGTATAAACTACTCCGTGACTGTTTCTCTGGTCTCTGGGTATGGGGAGGATGTATATAAATGTTGGAGAATGCTCAACTTACGGGCAACGCAACGGGGAGATATTAAAGATCCGCAAGCAAACACTACCAACTACTGGAACTGCTAAATAGATCGTAGGTAAAGTATACAAACTACGCAATTTTTTTACGATTCCAATTTCAACATCAACTTAATAATTAGTCAAAATAGTTTTGGTGTCATGATATTCACCGTCCAGATTGTGTTACTCATAGCAGGTAGTAGTAACGCGTATTGCTATTTATTATTTTAAATGTACATAATAATATGATTATTATTTTAATAAGTTTTCTTAGTAGTTAGACTACCCAATAGTGATCATAGTGTAGCAAGTAGTTGTTGGTTTTTCACTGTTTGTACATGCAATATAGATCAGTTAGTGCGTCGTCGGTGCCTTGAACTTTCTTGTCAGTTATTGATTCATATTCTTGGAAATGTTGACTCTGCTTAAAATCGTACGTATGTTCTTTTACATTTTAAAGTATGCTGAAGAACGGTGGACCAATAGGCGTGACGTGTCTCGTTCGCGAAATAAACTACATATAGTGCGAAGGAAAAACTACGAGACTTTCAAGAAGAACAACTAGCTATGTACGAATGATGGCGAAACTTAAAGTAAAGACTTGTGACTAGAATTTTCATTGAAATAGTTTAGAATTTAAGTTTTGAAACATTTTCTTAATTTCCTAAATTTCCGTCCTTTATTTCTATTAGATGTCAAAAAGTTGAGCACTTAACTTAACAAGGACAAACATAGCTGTGTATTTCCATTAACTGCTCCAAGATCTGACGTACAAAACACAGTAAATCTTTCGGAGAGCAAGGACATTGACACTCTTAATTAACTTATGCATGTCCTCTGACTCTCACTCTGAACCTGGACTCTGGCTATGATATAAATTTCGATAAGGTGAAATAATTAATCTTTTTCCTTTTTAGACACTTTAACGCATTGTATTGTATAGGAATATCGTACATCGTTGCTCTTGGTCTGTGCTCTGTCTTACCGTTACCGTTTTTCTTTAAAATAACTCGGGAGTCTGGAGTTGCTGTTTTGCTGTCGCTGTGTTTGCCCATTACTAAATAGTTACATAGGCCCCAGCACTGTCGTGACTAATTAAGTACCTATCACCATTATGTATCGGGCTGCCGTGTGTGCTGTTGACAGTGTTGACTGTTCTTTTTTGTATTTAATCTACAATTTATGAATGTTCCTGACTTCTAAGGTTCTCAGTCTCAGTTCTCACTTCACTTCCTTCACCGACACCACTCAAAACTCAAACTATAAAGGACTCCAAGGAAAGGTAAAGGACAAGGTGGTCTAGCGGGAGTTGACTTCAAGTTCGCTCGCTCAAAGTTGACATTGACATGGTCACACATGTTGTTGTGTGTGTTTGTGTGTGGGAAGTTGGTTCAGGATTCCAGGAGCTACATGTCAAAGGTATTCATTAAAACCTACCTATACCTATACCTAGGAGCCTATTTCTAATCGAAGAAAATCGAAAAAGCACATATACATAGGTACATTTTGGTAGACCTACGCCTACTTTTCATAGTCGAATCATTTTTGCTTGATTTATTATTCATATGACTTTTCCGTATAAATTGTATAATTTATTTAAGACGCCTTTATGTTTTGTTGTTGTTATTGGGATCGGGGATTGGAGTGGTGGTTGTTGTGCTGTGTGGGAAAAGAACTTTCTTCAAGTTTGTCACCTGAACTAGAATTCGAATTTGAGAATTTACCTTCCTCAGTCTGCTATCAGTACTACCCTCACGATCCCACAGTCCCATCACCTTCCCGAAGGTGTGTATGTATATATGTAATATGCAAATGTAAACAAAGAGGGAAATTTGCACAAATAAATTCCACTTTACGACTCCCAGTTTGTAATAACTCGTTCCTTCCTGCCAACACCATGCCAATTCTAATATACAGACCCCAGGGAGAGAGCTGCAAATGGCACAGCATGTGTGATTCTTTTTTTTTATAATATTTTGTCAATTTTTTTCCTTTTTTGCAAAAGTACCACCAACAAACTATATGAGGATGGGGATATGTATCTATACGAATATTGTATGCCTTCTCCCTAAAACATGTCTGCATTGATGCTTATTTACTAGTGCATTTAATTTTATCTCTTCTTTTATTCTTTTTTATTTTATTTTATTTCCAAATAGGCCAAGAGATCCAGACCCAGAACAGAATCAAATTTATTTTGAATACTTATTTTTAGTATATATTATACTGATACAAATATATGTCGTAGGCCAGAATATATTTAGATCCTTGCCCCCAAGGAAAATTATGTGTGTTTCAGCCTTTTGTATTTCCGTACTGGAATATTGGGCTTCTTACCTAGTGCTGTCGTTCATTGGACCATTCAAGGGGCTACACTGCTTGTGGCCTACGACATATACCTATGTCTATCGAAGGGATCGCATGTAAGTTAACTAACTCAAAAATTTTGTATAGGGTTGTTGCAGTCACCATATTTATGTGTAAACGTATTCTTTGTAGATGCTAGTATAGTAGAAGCTGCTGAGCAGAAGGACATACATATGAAGTACCAGTGAAGCGTATGATGCAAATCAAATAGCTAGAGAATAAAAAAAAAGTCAAGACTCAAGACAGGCCACCATTTTTATTATTAGGAATAAGACGACTTATTTGAGTGGGAACTGGAAACGCATTTTTATGATCCACATCGTTTTCGTTTGTACGGCTGTGTAATATATATGTACATATATGTAAAGAAAGTCTCTTATCTCCATTCCTTGTTTCCTTCCTTTGTATTTACATACTTTATATAACTACCTAACTGTATTATTTGTTTCCTGTTTCCTTCATTCCCCCGTAGCACTGTACACTCCAACTTCGAAAAATATCCGTATTTTCACGGGGATTCGAGAAATTACATTTTGTTTGGCATTTGGTTGCACTGCATTTTGTAACTGACTATACTACCACTATATATGTACATACCAGAGTCACAGTGTTTGTATTGTATCAGTACGTGCATCATTTTGAATAACGTACGTGCCTACCAGTCGTCTCCCGCTTGGGTGTATTTACTATTTACACAGTATGCGGATGCACTATTAAATTTAATATTCGTGCATACTCATGGCATGCTACTATATTGTACATGCCACATGCCATTCTCAGCCTACAGACATCTACATTATCTCTTTCACTTTCCCTACGTCAAGTTTTTAACTGGAGCAATGGAGACTTTGACTTTGCTGAAACTGAAAAGTAGTCGAAGTCGAAGGATGAAAATACGTACTGCTGCTGCTACCACTACTTAAACTTGTTCTCCTTCTTTTTTCTCCACAGATCAACTTTGGATCTTCGAACCTGAATAATTTTGTTTACTTCCATCATGAATTTTTATATTTCATTTATATTTCTGAACGCACGTCTGTCCCTCAGTGAGTCTCCTCAAGTTTCAAGTCTCGTCTCAAAAAAGAATATCCCCATAGTTTGTTAAACACAATTTAATTTTTTTCCCCCGCGTAGTATAGACTGTTGACTGGAGATAGTCAGATGAAGAAGATGATGATGTGTCCTCCCTCCCTGTCTCCCTCGCTCCCTTACTCTCTCCTCTCAACCGTAAAATAAGGTTTTCCAAGGATCTCAAAACGTTTGATTAAATTCTATATATTCCATGAGAGAAGCAAATTAGAAAATGTACGGAATTTATAGGCTGTATGCAGAAAGTAGGAGCTGATAGGAAGATGATATCGAAGAAAATTGTATTTTAGTTCCACGTAGCAGTTTTCAGTTTCAGTATTCGCTAGGAATCGTTGATAGTGGATAGTTAAGTAGCTTATCGTTAGCTCACTAGTCAGCTCATGGACTCACGATCAGTCTATGAGTACATACTTACTGTAGAATTATGTAGAGAGATGCTGGAAGAGGAGTGGGCGAAGGACTACGGAGGTATGTGTATAACCTGACTGCCTATGGATTTCGTTAAGCATAGGTGGGCATACCTCATGAGGGATGAGGGTATGCCTCGCGCTCACCCTCAGCCTCATTGCCGTGAGGGTGAGGGATGAGTGCGAGCGCAGATTTAAATTTTGTCCACCCATCACCGTGAGGGTGAGTGTAGTAGGACCCAGCAAACCCCTCATGAGGGTGAGGGTGAGGACATGCAAGTTGCACTCATCGCTCATCTCACGGCAGCAGTAAGCAGATGAAATTTGCATTTTCGTATTTATAAATTAGAAAAATACTGTATGTAGTACGCTGTCTAAGGCCGTTTTTGCTTTATTTACCTTAGAATATTGCTTATAATTTTGTTACTTTAAACTCTACCCCCTTTTACTTTGCCATTTATTTGATTTTTGTAATTCTGCATTAAACGGTGAGGCATGCATCATGAGGGAGAGGGTGAGTGCCTTGTATTTGAAAATGACACTCCTGAGGGTGAGTACGAGCGAAAGTTTTAGATGGTGTGAGCGTGAGGGTGAGGCTGAGTGCATGCTCCTTTGTAGGTACCCCTCATGAGGTGAGCGTGAGTCAAATATTTTTGCCCAGCTATGTCGTTAAGTATGATTTCGTTATTTAAATTCAATTTCCCCGCTAACTCGGCTAACTTTGGTTTTGTCATTACAGATTCATGCGATTGGAGGAGAAGCGAGTAATCGTACGTGATCCCAATCTTGTGGTATTTTGAAGCAATTGCTTTCCAAAAAGCAAATGCCTTTTCCTGTCAGCTTCAGAATAGAATTGTTGAGACTCTGCTCAGTCAGATAGCATTGATACGTATAGGCATATTTCCCTAGCTTCAGTTCTCAGACAGAGCAGAGTTGAGAATTGGAGTGTGCGATATGCGACATTATTAAAAGTATATTGAAGGTGTGTGTGTTGCACAATGCAATGGTAGATTCTCTCGCGCTCCGACTCCGACTCCGGCCTAGATTGGATATGATCCTCTAATAATATGTAAAGGGGCTCATAGTCATAGTTTAAAAGTTTTCCCATTCCATATTTTATTGACTTTATTATGGCTCGTTCGGATTTAATTATGAACACAGTGTGTATAGCGGGTGGCGGCGGGTATTGGTATTCGTACTGGGAGTCTGGTGGTCCGTCTGGGGGTATAACATCATTGGCGTTGTTCGAGTGCCGTGTAGCAGTAGTTTCCAACTGCGCTAAGTCCTAAAGTTCCCAAGTTCCAGCAGAAGAACTGATACTATCATTGTTGACCGGTTTGGAAACATTCTTGTTCTTTGTACACGAGGCCAAAACCAAAGGAGTGATAGTAATGGTAACTGTTAACGGTAACGCTATGTGGGGGAATTGAAAGAATGGTACGACTGGTTCCTGGTTCTGGTTCTATATTATTATGTATATGGTTCTTACTCTGATTCGTGTTGTTGCGGTAGTTGTACAGTTATTATGGCACTACAACCTATAGCCATCCGATGTCGATCCCAATGGGGATACGATACATCGGTTACATAAGGCTACATATACATTGGTGCAATATATACAATAGAAAGTGCGGAGCCCATAGGGAAAGGTAGTACATATTAATAATTGCAGGATTGATTCGTATTTCCTCTGGTCGTTATCATTTTCATTCCAGCAACAAAGAGATACAAAGGCGGCAAGTATCCAGTCAAAAGTATCTGTAGGTAGGTACCTACTTATTGGGCTTTCTACTCCTGGCTTGGTGGAAAGTCTCCCATGTATCTTCCCGTGTATTGATGATGATAGTACAACAGAGGCACTCCATCGCATCGAGGCATCGAGGAGATATTATGCGGGGAACTCGGAAACTGGAAAACTGGAATGTTCTAAAGCTGGAGGACTGGAGCTGGAGCTGGAACTGGAAACTAATCGTAAGATTTTAGCTTCTCTTCCAATTGGATAGACGAAACAGAATTTAATAAGCATGGACGAAAGCACGTATGGGTTATATTTATTGAAGTGGAATAAGAGAAGAAGAGTTTTCGAGGTTCCAGTAACAAGAACAACAGTTTTAGTCTCCAGTCTTCTATATATATAGTCCTCAGTTGCTAGTGTTGCTACTTCCAATTGATATATGATACTATGACTACATATATGGAAACTGTAGTAGTAGCATCCTCCTAGTATATATAGGCAAAAGGATTTTGTTTCCGTCTACTCATGTACATAGGAGAACACGGTGTGGAGATAATATGAGGAACAAGCTGAATATTTGAGCATTGTATCGATTACAGATTTTGAAATTCGCCATCGCATCGTCTCATCTGCATACTTATAAAATTAAACCATTATTCTCTAGAGGTTATCTCCGATCCTATTTAGCTTCCTAAGCATTTCTCCCCCGTATCTATCAGTACTCACATAGGTAGTACATATTATATCCAGATCATATCGCATCATCTGTCCTATCAGACCGGGACCGGTGTAGTACATGCCCTCACAAAGATATATCTTATGCGTACTCCCATATGTATATAGACGTTTCCTAATCACAAAAAGCTCTTCATGCGTGTAACGGGAATCTAGAACGTTCAATTTATTCCTCTTCTTTCCCTCAACTAAAGAACATAAGACGATCCTCTCTCGTCCCCATCCCATCCTTGTAGATTGTAGACTCAAGACATATTAGAGAGCGAGGAAGAGAATAGAGACACCATCATGAGAGACCAAGTCAAGCCAACTATGTATAACATGATCAGGATCATGATCAGCCTTGCTTTTCTCATTCTTTCTCTCATTTTCATTAGATTGTCAATGAGTGTAAGTAGCTCTTTGGAGAACAATGAGCTCAGGACATGCAATCGCCTCGTTCGTAGTCGTCTCTATTTCTCCTTTATATAGAGAAGGAGATAGTAGGAGATGCGGAGTAGATTGGGAGGCCACTATACTTACTCACGTGGAGTACCACGCTCAAGAGCTAAAGAATCAGAATCTGTATTCTTAACGTTGAAACTGAAACCAGACACTGCACTGGCTGGACCAGCCAGCGGTCTTCATTACAAATACAAACTTGTAGAGTTGTATCTATGATTAGTACTGCTACTGCTACTATGGTATGGTATGGTCCTATTCCTATTAGACCTACCTACCGAGGTAATTCTTACTCCCAATGGTATTCTTTTTAGACACATGCTATAGGTTTAAGGTAGTCTGTACGTATACTGAAACAGTAAAGAATAATGAAGGGGAAGAGATTTCCACTTGGACAAAAACATTACATTTATCAAAATGGAATCTTAAGAATTTTCGCTCCTTATTTTTACTTATACATTTATTCCGCATCTAAATCTCAACTCTGTACTATTCTATGCTATGATATGCCTCTTCTGCTGTGAGTATACAGTAGATATCTTTGTGATCAGATTCAGAATGATCGCCCTTTTTTGTTTTATTTATAGGATCGTGATGAATTGCCTATATGTACTACTACCAATATTTCTTTGGTCCTGGATACTCATTCTTGGAGCCTGGATTCTGAATTTCTCATTAAATCGGAGCTGAAGCTGCTGATATTTCCATGTAGGTAGGTTGGTTGGTAGGTATAGGTAGGTAGATGTGTTATATATAGCAGCGTGTCATTGCAAAAGCGGTAGATATAGGGATAGTAGAGCAGTGAAAATTATGAAAACGATGGAGAATGGAAGAGGCGTACTGTATCATTTTAACAGCCTCATCAATTCCATTGTAAATACCGGAGGAGTCATAACCGATATTACGGATGGAATGGTACCTAACCCTACCTATATGTATAAAATCTGGACGAAAATTAAAATGACTGTCTACTTTACACATTGTACAGTGCAAATTTGAAATCGAAATTCCGCAAATTTCTCTGAGAAATTATGGCTTTGAACTACAAGGGAGATAAAGCAGACAAACTTAAGGTACCATTACGAGTACTTGCGTATAGAGTCGTGACTTTCGCATCTTTTACGTTGTAGGCTTTGTGCTACAGCAGATAGATGGGAAGTCATCGGTGTTATAAGTAAAGGAAAAATAACTTGGTTGTTGGGGACTATAGAGGCTCTTTTAAATGCACAGTAAAAACACTCAGAAAGTATGACATACCAAAAAGAAACTAGAATTGTAGTTCGAGTTATTTAAGAAACCCACAACTAACTAAGGACAAAACCGCTAAAATGACAAAAATTGCTATATTTAAAGTGCATTTATCAGGCTACAGTAACAAAAGGGTTTCAAAAACCTTAAAAGATTAAAACTTTATAAATGTCATAGTGCACAATTATTTTATATGAAGAGAAAATTGAGTTAAAGGCGATACGAAAACTTTGCCTACTTTCTGTGTCGTGTAAGTTTTGTTCTAACACGTACTACCGTGTGGAGGGTCCAATCTTCTAGTAGTGTATAAGAATATAGAAAAGGAGAGAATCTCTAGTCCCGATTCATTACCTCGAGTACCTTATAATTATTTTATTACAATAATATTCAAGATAACCCAAACCATCATGTACAGTATATTATCGTATGTATTAGCCACAGTGATATTGTTTCAGCAGCGAAATGACAATTGAAACCAAAGGAATAATGGAAGAGAAGCGCGTTCTCTTCTGGTTCAGGTTCTGCTTGAAATAGTCTAGTAGTAGAGTTAGAGTTTGTCGGTCGGTTTCGGTTGGGACGGAGACTGTAATTATTATTTGTAGGTCACGTTTTCATTTAATCAGACATTGGGAATTTAAGCTCCTTTAACTTGGGTTGGGCGCGTAGAGTAATTCTCTACAATATTACTGTAATCTATACAGCTCATAACTATTATTAGCTAGAAATGTTTCAAAAGTTGCCACGTAAATTCATTTAATTACTTTATTACGAAATTTGCGGTGGTTTGGATTTATAATTTCCTTTTCCCTTTTGACTTGACACTATATAATATATTCAGGACTGATATGACCAGTAATCCGTTTCATTCTCTCATTTTCAAGAAAATATTTGGGGGTCTACGCTCTTCTTGTAGTGTATCTTTGATTTTGATTTATGAATTTAGAGAATTTATGAGAGGAATTTAAAATTTGCGGATTCATGGGATACGCAATCTCATTATTTGAAAGCTAATCGAAACTGTTCAAGTTACTTATTATTACCTATCAGTATTTGCTATATGCGTAAAGATATAGTACCCTCTATTACTATTTATACGCATCCAAAGCCAATACAAATTTTTACGACAGCTAAATACAAAATCGAAACCGAAAACAAAATACTTGAGCCAAATGAATAGCTTTTGCTGGTCGCTTTATTATCTGCTCTCTTGTTTTCCGGGAAAACAGATTAAATTTGCCTCTCAAGCCTTAGTCTTTTATGGCTTATGTATCACTATTCGTTATTCATAATTCAGTAAATTGGAAAATATTGATCACCTACAGGAGGTATATAGTCAGTCTCCCGCAGTAATGGTTTTTGCTTTCCCCGGAAAGCCGAAGCCGAAACAAAAGGTGTGTGCTCATAAAACAGTGTTATAAATTTGTAAATTCTTAATAAGCTATATAATATAGTATAGTATCTTCAGCTGATCGCTCACTCGTGCACAAGCTGACTCACATAGTATATGTAAGGTATGAATGATTATGGATGAGATCTGACTGTGAAAGTGAAGTTAAAGACCGGGACCGGAGATGATACCGGAGATTATGAATGCACATAAATTTAAATTGCCTCTTCTCCCTTTTGTGCTCTGGGTTTTTGCATTGTATCTGAATTGTGAATAGTAAAATGAAATGTAAACGGATCATACACACACACACAGATATATACACACTGCAGTCGTTTTAGGGCTCGCCGTGGCTACTCAAACTGAGCTGACACGACACGATCACTGTAATAAAAGTGGACGTAAAAAGTTTACGTTGAAAGGGAAAAGCTCATCCAATCAGTTATCTCAACATATATTTTGTGGAATATTGGTATTTGGAATTATTACAATAACTATGTATGGACATGATGCTAATAGAGTTCTGCTGCTATTGCTCTTAAACAGCCAAAGTTCTCGAGTTGGAACTTCGATCGCGGTACCTGTTAACGTTAATCGCATGTATATATCGAGACCGCATCGGTATCGGTTTCGGTTTCGGTGCGGAACATAGTTGAACCACGTCACAATGTTTAAATTGGTGATTGAGATCTCTATTACGACCCGATATTGCTACCGGTACCGGTACTCCTGCTACTGGCAGTGGTAAACGTGCTTAACAGATATTTTGTAGGTTGTCTAGTTAGTCTTCATTGGTCTGGTTTGGTTTGGTTCAGTTCTTCGGTTTTGAGTTGTGAGGCTTTGGGAGATTTTATCCCGTGTTTTATAATTAGATATTTACTTACATTAAGAATTTTCTTTGATCCGTAAGCTAAAAACCTTTCAAAGCTCCAGCTGAATCTCAACTTGAACAAGATCAAATTTAAATTTACATAAAACTATAAAAGATCATGTACTCATATCCAGAGATCCTTCATCCTTGTATCCATGTAATCTCTATCAATATTTTAGGATTTTCCGATTTTTTCTTTTAGACTCGCTCTCCGCACTATACGTACCTACATATACCGTAGTACTTCATCAAACTTTAGCTTGAGTGAGAGATAAAGTCGACTTTGATGTGATTTTGACTTCCAAGTCGAGGTTACATTGTTGGTTTGCTTTGAATTTTTGAATTGGTATTGGATAGGGAGGGAGGCTTATCGTTAGCTTTATATTTGATTTTGATGGTGTGATACGGCTGTATGACTTGGATTTTGTATTTGGTTCGTTTACTGCTTCACTACACCTACTGCTAAAAGTTTAGTTTTTCGGTTTCGGCTCTCTCCGTATTGCTCACGCTATCATTTTTCAGTCTTTCTGTCAGTGTTTGTATTCTATTTTTATTATGCGTATATATATCTGTACTATGTACAGAAAGCTTTAGAATAAGTGTAGAATTAAGCTTACTTAACAAGTCTATATTTTCTGAGCTGTACTATACTGCTCTGTGTTTGTGGTTGATGGTCGTTGATCATGTTTTCGTTGGTACAATATTTGGAAACCTGATGCTCTTTCCTCTCATTTTGTTTCTACATACTACATACTGGTGCTGATATTAAGGGAACATACATGAGTGAACATTCTATTGGTGGGTAGGCACTTAATACTGATTGGAGATATGCGTGTAGCCGTAACGACCGTTACCACTATTAAGTATCCTGTAAGTATACCTACCTACATACTAATAATGGGATGTAGGCATGGCCGGGGAACTTTATTGATGACTGTATGTACCCTGTGATATTTGCTTTTTCGTGGGGAAATAACTATCTGTTGACTGTGATAGATGTGCTGTAGTAGTGGTAGTTGGGTTGGTGGTTCTCCTATAAACATGCTGCTCTCTCCTGATATACAGGCTTTAGTTAAGTACCTAGTTGTTTGTGTTTGTAGTTGTAGTTGTAAACTAATACAAATGTCTAATGCAGGTATATCAATGCCTATGCCCTATGCTATCCAACATATATATATATAGGTGCGTACAGAATGGAGCTAGATCTTTTCAGCTTGTGGAGACTCTTTTTGGAAAAGCTTCTTTTCCCTACTATAATATGAGTTTCCTTGCTTTCGTAGACTGTGCAAGATAGACGAAGTCGTACGGTGTAGTATAAGTCCTCATGGAGTTTCATAGTTGAGAGCTGCACAGATGATTTGATGAGTAAGAGGATGATATTATGGGAGATAGCGCGTTTGATACACACACGTCACGCGTGTTCCAATTTGGGATGTACGGAGTACGGACTGGATATTATATTATGTGAGGAGAGAGTGAGAGAGCGGAGTAACTGGGATTGTGGAGGGAGGACGGAAGTGAAAGGAATGATGGGATGGGAGGCTGATGAGGAAAAGAGTCGATTTCTGCACGACAGCTCATTCGCCATTTGGAATTTAGTGGGCCGAAAATCAAATCAAAAGCTCACTCGAGAATCATCATCGCATCACCTTCATTTCATCATAAAGTCATTCTCCTTTCTCATTCAGTCACTCCACTTCTCGCCATCACTTCTTTTGCTAGGCTTCCATCCCCTTTTATTCCCTCAGTGAGAGAGAGAGAGAGAAAGTATACCACTACTCATTGTGAGACATTTACCTACCTATATGTAACTATATGTACTATAACATGGGAAAATGTAAGAAATGCAAACTTTAGTTTTTTTAAAGCTGTATATACGGAAACAGCACTTACTCTTAGGGTAAAGTATGGAAACAAGACATACGTTTTTAAAAAAATTAAAATCCGAAGTTCCTATATGGAACTAGTAGGTGTAGGTGTAGTACTCACGTAAGTCGTATAGTTATATCTGACAAGTGCGGAATAATTTTTTTGCTGACAAAATCGAGATGCTGTTAAAGATTATGATACGATATTATGACTATTTTAAGAGTTGGCTGGAGTGCTTTGAATTTTAAAAAAATGTATTTTCACGTTTTAGAAAGTGTACAATTATGTTTTAATTAGCTATACATATTTTAAGGGGAAAATTATGATTTATTTACTTATTGTTAGTTTAAAAACAAAAATAATCTGCATTTCCATTTTTTAGAAAGTTTAGAATATATTTTAATGGCTTATTTGTAAAGATCATAAATGTAACTTACTTGGTTTAAAAAACATGGAAAAAACTGTATTTACACTTTTTTGAAACCGCAAAAACCAACTATTTCCATCTTTTTGAAAGTACCAACGTGTGATTGGCTTTATGTCAATATTAAAACGACAAAATAACGGGATTCACTTTAAAAAAGAAAAATTGCAGAATTACATTCTTTCATTTGATGTTAAGAACATTCTAGTTTACAATGTATATACTGCATGTATGGCTTGTTTTCATTCTTCACCGACGGTACATACGTAAGGTATATATATTGCATTTTATGTGCATTACTTATGGATGTGTGCTGTGTGTAAAGGGTTCTCTCTTATTTTCTCTTGAGCACATTTTCCATTTTAATCATTTTCCAGTAAAACGTTTTACGTACGTGAAACGTCCCGTTTCCCCTCCGTTCAGTCTCAGTATATTTTCACACCCTGTCTCCCTGCTGCCTGTGTACTCCTGTATGTATGAATCAGATTTTGTGTGAGTTGAGGGGCAGGGAACGGGAAGGACCTGAATCTGAATGGACTTTTGAATACGATTGAGATTGGAAATGTGACTTGGAAAATTGAATCTATCCTTCCAAGAGAGAGAGAGATCCACCCCACAACCTCGGCACTGTCGGAGAACACACGGAGCGGCACAGCTGCCCATTTTACATTTAATATCTTCTCTGTATACTTATCTTATCCTATTACAAATATTTAATTTACTGGCTATTTCATTCTCAGTTTATAAATTAAATGTAGTTTCGATTCAAAGCTTCAGCTGGAGTCGTAACCATATCGCACCTGACTTGATGACCCAAAAAGCAATTTGCACCATACGCCTACACCTCCTTTTAAAATATGTATCTGTAGGTAGAGGATGTAAGTCGGATGGTTTTGTAATATCGCTTCTTTGTATTTGTTTTCGTAAGTTGAAGGAACGATTGCAAGGCTCCACAACAGTATTATATTATCCTCTTATCCTCCTTATGCCAGTTTTTAGGAAATCTTAAAACTAAAACAATAAATTGTCATTCTTACGAATAGTTTGCTAGTTTATAAATTAATTCAATACTCTCATTTCTACGTATTTTCTAATGGCTGCTTGTGAAATAATTTTCTGTGTAGTAGGAAATAGTCATGGATAAAATAATTCGAAAATGATGATAATATTTGTAACACACAAAATGTTTACTGCAAGTATTGTGAAGGTCCTGTTCATAAACTTGGAATAATAAAGCGTGGTCCGTTGGGCAATGCATGGAATTAGTAAATTCTGCGTATTTTCAAGTCATTTTAATAGAAATCCTATTTATGTAGACGTTACCCCGTTACCCTTGCTCAATTTGAGCGACAACAAAAACTAGTGTACCTAGAAATTGTTAATAGTGTAAAGAAAAAGATATTGAGTTTGTGTTTCTCCCAGAATCCACGTGAAATAAAGGACGTTATAATTGACTTTCTCTTCATCGCTATGGTTACAAACCCAAGAATTTTCAAATGTTACACTGTATGAAGCCATTTTTTCTCAGCAGGTCAGACCTTATTAAAATTACATTGCAACAGTCGCCGTGTTAACGTAGAGTACACACACGTTGGGGGTGACGGTGGTGAAAGAGCTTCTTGGTCGAATACTTACGATTAGAATACCGTACATCTTCTAATGGATAAGGACGTCTGTGTATAATATGATTTTCAAGATTTTTTATTAAATCCATACGTGGAGCGTGGAGCTCTCTCCCCGTGTATTTATACTACGACAAGATATTTAAAATTCCTGGGAGTTTCTTTGAAGAAATACGGTAGAGTACAGTACATACGGGAAATAGGATCTGAACCGTTGCGTTATTATTCGTATTCATACTCGCTTGAGTTTACATTCATACGGATGTTATGTTGCGTCTATATAGATATGCGGTCGCATCTCTTTTCGTATCTACAAAGTAATTTAAACTAGAGACAGAATATTATAACAAATTGATAAACAAAGCGTAACATAGGAGGAAAACCACATCCATCCGAATTTGAAATTTGTGAAAAGGAAATTTTGCGTGGGGCAAAAAGCTTTTCAGCTTCCGCTCCACGTAGGTACGTACCTACACCTACCTACCTCGATCTCGTCCTCATCATTCGTACTTTTGAGAGTACGCTGTCGCAATCTCAATTCGCAACGGCAATTTATCTCTATATACAAAAATATTATGTCTATATAACTTCCTCCTCTGAATTCATACACGTATGTAGAGCTCTACCCTGATTCTATTTACCATTTACAATTTAATGTTTTTAAATTAGTTCTACATGGAGTGCATGAGTGAGTTAGTGTGAGGGAGCATATGTATATATAGATAAATGTAATTTGCGAAATTCAAATTCAAATTTTGAAAGGAAATCAAATGGCGTATGGTATTGATAAGGTAGGTTCCAGTAGTTCCACGTGGGGCGGCCTCACTACTAAATAACACAATTTCTAAATGTGGTGGTGATAACACACGTTCCGGGCCTTTGGAATGTGGAAATGTGTCAAGCCGTGTGTTTAGTGTTGTGACTTTTGGACGTGACTAACAACCAAATCTATATGTTATGTCGAGTCCCTACATACAATGAACATAAGGAGCGTATCTACACGTGGATGTATATCACTCCCATCGATCTTACACAGTGTCACAAGAATTTCCATTAATTTACTTATATGCACCTTTTTGAGTTTGTAGTAGTCGAAAATTCAAGGGAGTCGAAAGTCAAAGTCGCTGTATAGCTCCGTCGTCCCAACAAAACCAAAGCTCACGCCAAGCCATACCATTAAAAGGTAAAAGGGAGTCTAAAGAGTTTTTGACTCTCAAAGGATTCGGAGAACTAATCAGGAATGGAATTTCTCCTTTCTCTTTTCTGTATGTCGTCCATCCACCTTTAAACATTATGGGGGTCTCGACGAAGCTCATAATATGACGGTGCCGGTTCGTTGGCGGGTGTGCGGATACATTGACTAGAACTAGAAGTAGAGATGGCTAGAAAAGATTTTGGGTAGTTTTTACTTTTCACTTGTGAGCTTTGCCTAGGTTTAGTTGGTAGGTAGGTAGGTAGGGAAAAATGTGGGTAGGGTGTAGAGGTAGCTCTCCAAACTCTCAAGTTGGTAGATTTTTGAACATGTTAATTTACTCTTACACTCAGGTAGGCAGTAGGTACCTACGTTGAATCAGGGTCTACCGTTCCTTCCCGTTTGCTCTTTGCTTTGTGTTGTATGCAATAATTCTAAATATGTTTTTCTTGTATGTTTTTTTTATACTTTTCAGATAGTTTGCTCAGATGTTGCTAACTAGAAACAGAAGTAGTAATCCACCATCCACCCAAAAAGAAAATAATAGCCAAAGTAAAAACCATATAATGTAATCTAAATCTACGCAGGAATGTGTATTATGGACAGAAACATAGAAAATATTTTTAATTATTTAATTGCATGCTTTGACTACTTTGACTTTGGTCTCGTGTATAGCTTTGATCTTAACCCTTAACAAGAACCAGAACAACTCTTGGAGAAAAACACATAAGTAATTGGTTTAGACTTTGAGAATAATTTTACCTATACATTCATACATTATATATATTATTAAATAAATGGGATTATTATTTTAATGTGGTAATTTTATTATAGGATTTTTATTTTTTTTGTAGATACTGTAGATTATTTAGTCATACTTTACGATCAGAATCAGTAAATAGGATTACAACGACAACTCGTGATCAGAAAATCAGAACGAGAGGATCTACAGATCTACAGGCGGTGTTTATTGTTATTATTATCCATACTTAAAATTTTCAATGCAGATACATATTTCGAGTGGAAATCGAAGCACACTCACAATCAGTACCTGTTCATAGCAAAAATCGGTTTATTTTTTATAGTGAAAACCAGCTGGAAGCAGGACGGGGTCCTGGTAATAAGACAGGTACCGTGTAGTTCGTACATTTGTAAATTGGTATGTAAAAAAGGACAAATTACAAATCTGTTGTAAAGGTAGAAAAACAGAAATGTATAAAAAAAATGCAAAATGTAATTTCGTCTCGTCTAATGTACAATGAACCCTTAGTTAGGTTCCGGTTGAGCGGTGATTTTGATGGTTGGGAAATAGAAGTAGCCCTTTTTAATAATGTGGGTCTTAAAAAGGAATCGTAATTCGTCATTCGGATTCCTAATCGTCAATTGGAGGGCTTAGTTGGAGCAGCTCTATATAAGTACTACTTCCCATAGTATTGATGTTTCCTCCAAAAAATTACAATTCTGATAAGGAAGTGGAAACAGTGTGTATAATGTTTATGTGGTGTAGTTGTGGAGTAATAGGAAAGCAAATTGTACGACCAGAAGCTATCAGTTCAGTCTTCAGTCCTTTCATATACATAGTGGGGATTGTCGATTGCGGTCTTTTGGGCTTGGGTTTCTTTTTTTATTAGTTGGGAGGTACAGGAGCAGGAGCAGGGCCAACATGGTCATGAGTACTGGTACATACTACATACTAATATTCCTGTATACTACATAATATTATAGCGATATATATGAGTACAGCCCAACTATGAAACTGCACAATAAAAGAAATCAAAAGACCTTTGAGGCAATCACAAAGAAAACACAGTTGAGAAAAGAAAGAGAATAGAAGGCTCAATTTCCACTGGGAGGCAACTCACTCCACTCCACACACCACTACCACTCAACAACGACAATAATAATAATAATGGCACGAGTATAGATGTACCTACATACATTATTATAGCAGTCCTTGAGAAGGGGAAGTAAAAGCTTGTTAAGGCTGAAATCGTAGTGAGAGTGCATATGTATACAGGTATGTCTTGGCTGAAGACTCAAAACAAGTCATGTCATTAATTGCGAAATTCTTTTTTACATGCTTATTTACTCGATCAAGTTTCAGGTAGAATAGTTCTCGTAATAAATTTGTTGGCGAATTTTGAAGTGCCTAAATATAGAATTTTTACTTTCAAAAAATTCTAAAAATTAATTTTGTCCTTTTAAAAAGGTGTAGATATATAGTTTTGACACAACAAATTATTTATAATTCTCTAGTTTTACTGTCAAAATTGTAGTAATAAAATTAAATTATAAATACATTGGAGTTTAAGCCATTTTTAGCCAGTCATACTAATTTTAAAAGCCAACCCTACTTTTAATTTGGAATGGGGAATGGGGCAAAAATGTATTTTAAAAAAGTTGTTATTAGGGCTTGTTTTGATTTTTCAGCAGAAGAGTATTAAAATACTTGGCCTTCGCTTGGGTGTCATGTATTTCCTCCGGGTATCTCCCGCTCTACTTATTTTTCCTCCGTACCTTTTGCCTGCAATCATGCCATTACAATACCGAGGTACCTACGTAAAAGGTAGGTTAAATCTGTATCTAACCAAGATCTTTGTATACCGACCGAGTCCGGAGTCCGGGCATTATTTTGCTATATATGAATTTGATATTGATACTGATGCACTATATATATATCGACTAAATATTAAGATGGCTATTCAATTAAACCGTCTTGTTGAATATCTCTATGCAGGGGTCCTTTGTCCTTTTGCTCTTATATAGTATTTCTACACCTGTATATACCTACATAATTTTCCCTGATCGGCATCGGATATTTGTATACCCTACAGATCGGCGTCACCGATGCCGATGCCGGTGAGTCTACGAGAGAGAGAGATAGAATATGTGAAAAGTGAAATTTACCTGCGGCTCTGTCTTCTTCGTTTTTTTATGTCCTTTCCTGTCCCCATCTTTTATATTATTATTACAGACATTTTTCTCTCCCCTCCACCTCCTATCCTTGCTCAGTGTTCAGGAACCTGAACTCAATGTTCAGTTCAGTGCTCTGTTCTCACTTTGAGTCCCATATCATTTCATACAGGGTATTTTTTTTTGTCTGGACCAACTCACCGGGAATTTACGGAGATGAAAATGAAAACGAAAACGACAACGACGAAGGAGAAAGAAAAAGAAGTAGAATAAAAAAAACTGGAGAAAACATTGGGAGGGAGCGGAAAAGCATTCATTCATGCAAAGCAAAAGAGGAAAAGGAGAAGTGCGTTTAGTCAGCAGTGTCTCCAACTCTTAACGTCTCTAGGAGGTCTCACTATTGACTACCCATACCTATATCAATACCATAAAGAGAGAGGGAAAAAAAGAAGACTACTGAGCAAGGAGATATCTACACTCGACCTACTCTGTAGAGAGGGTATGAGAGTTTAAACAGACTATTACGATGGAGTATGGAGACCCGTCTACCGTCTACCCTTATTTTCATACATCTAAACTGTGGGCGTA
This sequence comes from Dicyrtomina minuta, assembly GCA_949802685.1. Lineage (NCBI taxonomy): Eukaryota > Metazoa > Arthropoda > Collembola > Symphypleona > Dicyrtomidae > Dicyrtomina > Dicyrtomina minuta. The sequence continues at coordinate 53,796,659 of OX461810.1, forward strand.
TTGGAAATTGGAGCTTGTATGATATGATATGATTTCAGTTCGGTTCGGTTCGGTTCAGTGTTATGAACTGTTGGTGTACATAGTATGGGAGGTATAGGCCATGGCATGACTATGGATGATGGTATGGCCTATTGCACTATTGCCTATGGCAAAATGCATTGATATTCCTTTAGTGTTATAGTACTTTGACTGATTTTTATATCTTTATTTCTTTATACAGCGAGGATTTTTGTTGACTGTGTGTGTAGAGTAGACGAGACTAGAACGAAAGGTATACCTAATTTAGATGAGTGGGTAATGTTGTAATGTAGACGTGGTAGTGATAGGGGTACGCTTAAAGGATTGAGACACTTGTGAAATAAAACTATTAGGGTAGACTCGAGACAGTGCAGTGGACTGTTAGTAGGGAGTAGGGCAAGGGAAGGAAGGCAATAAACGGAGAGTATTAATACTAACTTGCTACGTAAAACATTTATGAAGCATAATAAAGAGAATTGTTAATAGAGCTATATACTTCCAGTCTATATAGGCTCCCCCGAATTTCCATCCCTTTCTATTTTCTTATATAGACATAATATTATATATAAATTGCAAATGGCTCAAACCTTTTTTTGCCATCGCTTCTTCCCCTTTAACTAACTCAACTTATCGCTTGAGTGCAAAATATACTATATGGGCAATGTTCCTAAAGTGTAAGACGTCACATCTACTCCATGCTGTATTTTTGCTGTCCCAGCTCGAAGTCTTTGTCTATAGAAGTAAATTTAAAAAATTTTAGTAGTAGTATGAGTAGGAGTAGATAGAACAGTTTGTATGGTAAATGGTAGGTGATAGGTCTTTAGGTCTACATGTCTTTATTGTTAAACTGTTACAATGGAGTAAGTATGGAGGATGGTGTCTGGCGTGGAGAGACAGTGCTGAGGATTGAGGGTAAGACAGATTGAGAATTATGATGTACAGGGAGGGAGAGAGAGAGAGAGCATTGTCTGTGTAATGGAGCTGGGTCTTTAGGACTTGGAATTTGGAACTCTCATAATATGATAGGCATAATATATCGTATGTGTAGGTTTCATTATAAGGGGAAAGTTTCCCTTTAGTTTTTTTATGAGAGCTTTTTATTATGAATTATCTTGTTAGGTAGAACATTAGAGCTGAAAGAAAGGAGGGAAAGATAAAAATAGGGTCATCTATCAAATTGTACTGAGTTTTGATTTACTCACACTCGTATTTTTTCCAATTCAGGATTCGAATTCGATTCTCGCCCGCCTACATCAGTCTCTCACTCACTCAGCACCAGCACAGTTCGGCTCCTACTACTTTTCTTTTTCTGCGGGAGAGAGAGAGAGAACCCGGCTGCTTCATCCTTTTTACTTTCCCTTATTTCTTTGTCTTTCTTCTATTCGAGCCGTGTGTGTGTGTGTGGACTTACTATATTAGTGCTTGGAACTTTTTTTGGACTACGACGACGACGAAGACGAGGATATCAGATCCTTTTGGATCCGTCTATCAGTGTAAAAAGCTTAATGTCACTTTTCACTCGTCTTTCGATTTCTTTCAGCTTTTTTTTATATTTTTTTGAACGGGGTTTGTCTTGAGGAAAAATGCGGAGCGATAAAGTACCTACCCAAGTATATGAGAAGTTGCCTTGCCTCCCTACTTAATGGCACATTGAGAAGAAGACCAAGAAAATATTTCTTTATTCGGTTTTGTTCTTCTCTGTATGTCTATTCACGTATGTATTTATTACAAGTTTCTATATCACTTTAATTTTTTATTGAAATAGGCTCGATATAGAAACACAAATTTGGAAGAGGTAATACATACAGTGGATGAAGACTGGACTTGTAGAGACATTCCCGTGTCTCATTATGACGCCTGTCAGCCTTTTGATGCGTACCTCCATTCTTTTGTTTGAGGCAGATTGGGCATGTGTTCTTGGCAGTTAACATTTTCTGACGGTGGCTACTACCTCTTTTCATGGATGTAGGAGAAAGTCTAATATAACAATATAATTACGTAGGGTACCTGCTGCCCACATTTACATTTGCTACATTTATTATGTAGGGATAGATTGCGCGGGGCTACAGCCTTTGTGTAGGTGTGGACTGCTCATGGTTAGCTTTATATACATGTTAAGGTAGCATAATATATGTATTAATTCTTTAATGCATTTTTTTTTTGCTTTACTGATATTGTTGTAGTTATAAGTTTAATAATTTATTATAGAGAACAAGCCTACTAGTATATAGTCCATAGCAGAAGCACAGCCTTATGTCCTTTTGATTTATTGATACGTCTAATTGTGCCATGAATGAATGTTTTCTGAGTCTAATTCAGGTTTTCACAGAGTAGCAGACAAGCCATTTATCTTTTTCGCCGGCCTGCTTGTTGAAATGAAGGCAACTATCTAAGTATATACACGTAGTATTTTCCTAATTATGTGTGTGTAGTGTAGAACAAGCAAGGAAGGAAAATGAAAGGCAGACAGACACACGCAGGAGGCAGTATAATTTTGACAATGCAATTATAGCATAGTAATATAACGAATACCTTAATTCTGTAATTCTGTAGCGTCTAGGAATTTTTGTTCCCATTATTTTGTTAATTTTAATTCCTAAATTATCCAAACGAAACATGCTAAATTAGTAATAAAATAAATACTAAACTACTCCCAATAATTGAAGTATATATTCTACGGACAATTAGTACCTATAGTATTGAATTGCATATTATGTCAATTATAGGTAATGCATATACCAACCAAGTTTATTTCCCCTTTAAGTCCATTACACTTTCTTTTATCTTTGATTCTTTGATTTTAAGTCTATGCCTGCGTCGGTAAACACTGAGGAATTCTGAAATTTGACGATTTTGCGATGAAGATGAATGCTTTGATGTTCTTGGTATTTCTCTGTTCATTAAAAGAGCGTAACCGTAACCTATAACCTACCTATATACCTTTAACTTTAAAGCAATGGCTGTTTACATTATTCAATTATTCACTCCTTTCCTTTAACATTTTCTGACTTCCTACATTGCTCTTCTGCTATCTGCTTACGATACTTTTTGAAATTTCCTATACTCAATTCAGAAATTCAAAGCCCACCTAGATATAGGTAGCAGGTAGGTAGGTACTTTTGTTCTAAAGAATATTAAATTTTGTGGACACACAAAATTTATTGATTACTATTACTACGCTGGAATTGGAGCTGAACTGGAGTGTGTCTCTTTAGTCTTTGACTTTACGACTTCTGATGTAGATACCATATGTTGTCGTCGTTATATCTATGTATGTCACGTAGTACGTGGAGTATACACTGATAATGTAAAATATTAGACCGTGATCGTACGTCGTACGTAGCTGCTATTCACTTGTGTCAGACAGAAGTATTCTAACCATATACTGATAACTATGGCATGCCATAGTGCCATGTTGACTCCTTTGTTTCCAGTTTTGAGGAAATTAATAAACGGAGTGCTCCAAGTAACTTATTGTCATTGTGTTATTTGTTTTGTTTAAAGAATTTACTACACTACAAAGTAATATGCACGTGGAGACTATATACATCCGCCCAAATTACCATTGGCAGATTCACTTTTGGCTCTTGCTGCCTGAGCGAAAATTTATTGGTATGGAAAGTGAGAAAGAATTTATAGTAATACGAGTCCCTCCATTAAAATAATGAGAAATTTATAGTGTGACAAAAATTCGTAATGTGAGGAAATTAAATTTACAAAATTGTCGTCATAAATACTCATTGCTCCTTCCTTTGTTCCCACTTATGCCGCCGTCATTAACCGTGACCATCCAAGCCGTGCCAGAACCGACTTCATGGTCATTCCAGCTATGCCTATAATTACCTCCCTCCAAAAAATCTACCGTGACCGGTGACAGGCAGTGCATTGTGTTCTCGTGTGTAATATAAAGTAACATAAATATATACACGCAAAATGTCCAGTCGAGTGCATGGCATATACCTCCATAACTATACGTATTAATAACTAATCATGATGCTTGTATCATGAGGTAGATGGCTGAGCATAAGCCCTTCAAATTATGCAGTTTTCCCTTTCCACGTAAGCAGTCTCCTGCTTACAAGTAATTATTGAAAAAAAAATTGGAAGAAAGAGCAAAATTTCCACTTGTAGTAGCAACGTTTAAAATTATACAGGCTACAAATTATGTGAATAGCTATTATAGAAATAGAACCCGTGGGAAGGAATTCTGAATTGCAGGGCACTCAAAGTGAAATCCTAATCGTAAGTTTGAGAATTTTCGATTTCAAATTTTCACTCCATGTCTTCCGTATCGTAGAACTACATAATATCTTGAATTCACAGTTGTCGAATTTCTTTTTAGGGGGCAGAAACGCCTATACATCTATATGAGAGTAACTTGTAACAGGGACAAGTAGGAAAAGCACAGTTTGCACATTTTCATCTTTATTTTGTTAGTTTTGCATTTACTTTCGCTTTTGGCAGACTCTCTGCCGTGCCTCTGTGGCCTGCTCCAAGGTTGGCAGAAACCGAAAACTAAAACGACATACCTATATATCTACATGCGTAGAACAAGCATTTATTACCATAGCTCATGAATATTTACCATAAATCACATTTTATTGCTTTCCCCCACCATTTACACGTTATACAAAGAGACAGGCCGAGTTTCGTTGTAAGGGAATAGATACTTTCCACTTCAACTTATCCCCACAACCAACCAGCCAACCAACCAACCAACCTATTTACATAGTTTGTTCCGTGGCAGAGACAGCAAAGTATCTTCTGTTGGAGAGGGGGAGAGAAAGCGATCGAGTATTATAGTTTAGGTTTGATCTTCGGTTTGGATGGCGGCAAGGGCTTGGAATTTTGGATGGAACATTTAGTACTCGTAGTTGTTATTGGTTTCAGGTTTTGCTTTCAGTTTTTGGTTTGGAATTTGGAAAGGATAGACCATATGTTATTGGTACCTACTACCTACCTACGTACGTGCATACGAAGGTCTATCATAGGCATCAGGTAGTGGGTACGGGTACGTCTGGAGTACGTTCAGAGGAGTATATAATGGACATTAATTTGCTCTAGCGCTTCATTTTATCTCATCTACATAAATAAAAAGGCGTAACATCCTGATGGGAGCAGACGGATATCATCCGAATTAGAATCAGAATGAACTATCACTCCAATATATCTCGCCACTTTACTTATGGCCTGGGAGTCCTGGTCCTGGGAAATGGGGGGTTCGAGTTTGGAGTTATGACAATCTAGATCCACGAGAGGTACTCCCCCACAGCCCCTCGGACTCTGTCTATAATCAAATAATGTCTATGTTTTATTTCACTATATTTTGTATGTATATTATGGTCTTAAAAAATTCCTAGGAAAACCTTATAGACATAATATATGTCTCTTATTAATAGAAAGAAGACCACAGGAGGAACCACCGTTGACGCTGACCACAGCAGCGGTGCGGCGGTAGTGGAACACAATAGTCTGTCTTTTAATGGCTTTTACCATAAGTTCAAAAGTGGAAAGGTGAACCATTAAAGGTTGTACGTGTATGTACCGCTCCTTACTGACACACTGCTAATGGAATACTGTTTTTTGTCCATTTGTATAGAAATAGAGCTCAACTTTTAAATGTCTAGAGGCTGAACTGATGCTACAGACAGACAGGCATGTCAGTAACCTGCGTAGTTACTTTAGATTAGAAAGATTATTTGTTAAAATTAAAGTGTATACTGATAGTAGATACTATAATCAAATCCTGTTGTACAAATATCAGCCGTATATAGTTTCTTTTCCATTGATTAACTTTTAATTTTACGGGGTTAGTTTGGCTGTCTACCTGTCTGTCCTGTCTGTCTCTGTCCCTTCGTTAATTTGTTTCAGAATTTAGATTACGTGTATATTTCAAAAATTTCCATTTTATACGGGTATATAGTAGTACACTTTTTTATGTGTCTAGCAAGAATCGATGCCATACATGTCTACCAGGTAGATTGCTAATAATTATAACTAATAACTATAATAATTTAGTAATTTAAAAAAAAAGTTTCTGCCTGTCAATGTCCCCTGTGCCAGACATAGAGTCAGCCAATTTCCTATAGAGACTGATGATTCCTATATAATATATTTGTGTGTTCGCATTGGTTGGTGAAACTACTGTAAAACTGAAATTGCAGCTATTATATTGTCAAAATCAAACTATTTGAAATCATGATTTCGTACGGTTCGGTCCCGGTGAGTTTCGGTTTCGGTGAATGAGCCCTCGTTCTCGTTTTAATTTTGATGACAAAAGACGAGTCTGGTGGACTCTGGCCGGACGGGAGTATGAGGGCACAGTGAAAGGATATTAGTTAGAGTGTAAAGTGATACGCCGTGCTGGCAAGGAATTGTGGGACAGACGGTTATTCGAAAATTATTGAAGGTTTTGTATTTGAAGGTTTAGTATACGAATATAATATGTGTAGTATGTAGTTTTCCATGTGGTAGGTACGAATATAAATATTGACATAATTGCACAATGAAGGTACCATTATAAAAGCATAGGGGAGTACCTATAACAACTAATGTGTAGGGGTACTGGCCTATTCAGTTGTCCAGTTCTTCTGTCAGTACTCCAATTTCTAATTTGCAGTTTCGTTACGATAATTGCAAATGTGTTACCGCGCGTTAACTTGGTATGTTTATATAGTAGGCCACCTCTACAAAATACCAGAAGAAGGGTTTTGTGCTTTTCGTAAAAAACATCTAACCTAGTTTAAATAATTGTGCAATTTTCCAAAATATGTGAATGTAGAGATAACATTAATATTTTGTATGTTATCATTTCTTTTTAAACAAATTATTGTACTAACTTAAAAACATGTAATTACGTTAATTTGCGTTTTTTTAAACATGCAAATATTTTCATTTTTTTGTAATGTTTTAAAAGCATGCAAATACGAGTTTCTCCGCTTTTTAGAAGGAAGGGAATATCAGATTTTGAAATTCTAAAAGACGTCTAAACAAGAAAATTGTAGCTAAACACAGAACATTTTACCCATTTTCAAAAGTTGCGATCCGGATCCGAGCAATTTGAAACTTCAAATTACGTGTATAGTAAGACTGCGAGTGGTTGGAGGAGCGAACGAAAATAGATACCGTGAACATGATCGATTAGTAGGACTGAGCAAATAAAATATGGGTGAAATGAGCAAACAAAAGACTGGACAAAGAAGGACGTCAGCTATATAATTACATATGGGTACGACGATGACGATGACGATATAAATACGGGGACATTATAATCAAAGAAATATAAAATAGAACTATGGTTCCTAACCAGACGTATGCAAATTGACGAGTATGCTTATCAATTTAGTATATCTATATAGGTGTATATATAATTATGCAAAGAAAAATAAAAATGTGAAGTTACCCCAAGCCGTCGTGACGGTGTGGAGGAAGCCACTAATGACGAGGATCACGATTTGTTTGGTCAACAGTCCCATGTCCATGTGTACCCAGCACTCGGTGTCACATCCAAATATTTTTTAGAACATACTTTCATTACAGGGACGGATATTAATTTTCACTCTCATTTCTTGTAGCTTTATATATCTACTACGTGAGTGTCTCTACTAATATTCCTTGTCCTGTCTGTCTTTCCCACAGTCCCCCACGAGCAACGTGAACGTGGAAGAAGCGTCCGTAGTGACGTCAGCAGTGTCCAGATATATGAACAATGGAACCCTCAGTCAGATTATTATTCCTTCACATCCATCTTATCATTTTTCCTCTCATTTTATGTTCATTCAAGAATTTATCTCTTTTGTCAGTTTCACTCTCGCTGCTGCTGCTCTTTTTTCTTCACAGTAGCTAACAAAATAGCAGCATGAACTTATTGGGGATCGTTCAAGACGTCTACTGTCTACAATATTTCAATCACGAACTTATACACAAGTTAGTCTTGCAATTTTAATGTTTTCATTATTTTATTAATGAAAGGGCGCTAAATTATTACTATTACACGTACAGTTATACAAAAACCCTATTAATTGTACCATGTGGCGGGAGGCCTTGTAATAGCATGTGTACTATATGTCTGAATGTTTAATGTTCACTAACTAACAAAGTCAACAAAGTTTCTGTCACCTAGATTTCTATGACACGTAGGTACGTATATAACATGACTCTTTACTTTTCAGTTTGAGCGTCAGCGTGTGTCTACTGTGCAGTTCCGTACAGTTACTGTAGTTCGTCCCACTTACAATACTCCCAGCTGTCGGTACAAGTCGTAATCGTTGTGATTGCCGTTATTGTTCAGTAGTGGCAAGTCCACATGATTCTCATTTAATTCGATATCGCACTGACTGTAGTTTTAGGTAGTTGCATAATATGAGTATGTCCTACATGAGAAAGGTGGAGATGTTTCGCCAAAGAATTGTCGGGCTCAAAGGTTCAAAGTTGTTCACTTTTTCTTTCCAGTTTCTTGGGCCACTCTTGACTCTTGCTGTGTGACTGGGCATATATCAGTGTTCATGAATATAGATATAGCAGGAGGTAGTACAAGGAGGGTGCTATAGCGGATATTTTACTTGTCTCTGATTTTGACTCTGATTGTAGCACATCACATTGCAGACCATTTCCAGTACAGTACAGTACAAGTATATATATGGCAGTTTTGTTTTATTTTTGTTATTCCCGTAGTGTATTGTTTCACAATAAAATACAAATCCTCTGCTATGGAGAGGGGTATATGAGTAAGTAAGGGTCTATTGCACAAGACAGGAATACAGACCCAGAGTCGAGAAAGTAAAAATATGTGATTTTTGGCTTTTGGAAGAGTAACAGAAACAGTTTTGAGTTGGACTTGTTCTTGTTAAGAGTTAGCAGAACGTGGGATGGATATTTGGGATATAAATGATTAAATGTGAAGTCTTATGTGTTCATTTGATTTCTTCTGTTTCTTCCAGGAATTTCCCGAGAACGAGAAGAACGACTCTCTCCCTCCTTTTCTTTCACTATTAAGGATGAACAATAAGAATTATTTATGACTTGTCTGGATTCTCTGGATCGGCTTGACTATACTATGTACCTACAATATTTTTCATACATGTTTCTTTCTTTCTTTCGTCCCAGTTCCAACAACCAAATCCAAATCCAACAAATCCAAACCAAGGAACCAATTCAGCAACGTGACTATCACTATTTTACTATTTTTGGATACATAATACTAGACACGGGCCACGGCAAGGGGTACGTATATATTATCCAATTCTAACAATATTACATAACTTTTTCTCTCACTCTGTGGAGTAGAACACTACTACTACCTCCTTATTCTATGTATGTACTATGTCAATTCATACCCGTGTGTATCTCATACAAAAACTACACAACCTACCTAAGTCTAAATGCACTACTGATGTGTATTTTAGAGCCCGATTTGGATTTCTCTATAGCTCAAGGAAGATATATCATTTTCCGTCTTCACAAGAAAAAAAACAAAACTAAAGGAAACCAAGTTTTGGTTTCCACTCTCATCGTCTGATATGTATTTAAGTGTGTGTGATACGTGTACATTTTTATTTCGAGACGTCGTCCCATGTCCCTGCCTTGTCGCTCTCAGTCAGACGTTCTTCTTCTCTCCCTTTCTTTACCTACTGATGGCCTCAGTGTAAGAAAAAAGTTCATAATCGTTCGTTTCGCCTCGCATGAGCTTCGTTCAATTTTTGGGCGCAAAAAACGGACTCATGGAGCTTTCGGCGTTTTGAAACGGACTCAAGGCTCATGTGGGTCCCTGAAAACTCATGAAAGCGCGTTTCCACCTCCCGGCCGTCTTGACGGACGGATAATATTTTGTCTACCTGTAGATTTTTTCCCTTTCCAACTTTCCACTCTAAAAGTACCTAAGTACTGTCCAGAGCAACCACACAGATACTTTTTCAATTAAGACAGGTGAGTTGGCCGCGCATGCGCCCCGTCCACCTTATACCAGTATACAAAACAAACCATTGCAGCATTTCTATTATTTCGCTATCTCCTTGGTTAAAACCCGCAACTCATAAAACCATTTTCTATATTATATAAAAATCCTATCTTAAATAATTTCCCCCACCCAAACGAAGATTTAAATTCGGCTGTTGTAACAAGGAGATAGCGAAATATTAGGATGCTGCAATGGTTTGTTTTGTATACTGGTATAAAATGGACGGGGCGCATGCGCGGCCAACTCACCTGTTTTAATTGAAAAAGTATCTGTGTGGTTGCTCTGGACAGTACCTACTACCTACTTACCCACCGCCTACCAGGGCCTGGGCTATATGAGACGATATGAGTATAAAATGTTTGAATACTATAAATTATCAAATTGTGATGTTATATCAATGGAGTTTAATAAGTTTAATTTATTTTATGACTGTGTGTGTAATTTACTATGTACTATCAATTTCCAACAACTAAAACAACAAAAAATAATTGTAGCCTTTGTTTTTTTATTTTTTAATGTTTTTTTTAGTTAAGATTTTATTCAAATTACCTTATAAATTAAAAACAGTAGAAAAAGCAAAATATGGTCAAAATCATTAACCAAAAAAAATGCGTTGTAAATAACTATCATTATTCAAAAAAGTAAAACTTTATAAATATTCAGTAATAATAAATAAAAATAGAACATAGGTATAGTCGTATAGTATGTCGTATTATCATTATCGTTATCGTTAATATAGTAATAGTAAAGTGAAACAGTTAAGTTTATTTTTCGTCGAGAATTAACCTTTTACGTGATGAAATTGGTGGACCAAAACGCTTACCAAACCCAAAATCCTCTTTTTCAACATAGTCATCATCTAAATCCGATGAGTCAGAATTAGAATCATTCATATCTTCCTCAACATCTGAAATATTTTCTTGATGTGGATTGTTACTCATTTGTTTGTGGGAACGCATGTGTCTCCTGTAAGTGTCACGCCAGGATAGTGTAGAATCACAAATAAGACACATACTTAACCTTATTTCTTTTGAAATCACTAACACTACCATTACTAGATTATTTTGGTTGTAACTCTAATACTTTGAGTTTGCTGTGTAAGTAGTAAAAGATAAGTTGTAAGTGAAAGCTTTTTTTCTTTTTTAGAAATTTTAGAAATTATGACCTACTTTTTGATTGGTCGTCACTTGTCAGTTTGGCTTTGCTGTTGGTTTGGTATTTTAGTATTTTGGTTTAGGAATGCACACAGTTTAAGCAATGCAGCCGCACCTTAGCAACTTTTTGTTTTACAGATTACACTCAATCACTCAACTAAAATACATAAATATTTTGAATCGGTCTGACAACTGCTTTTATTTTCATTAGCATTAATACTATAGGGGTTCTAAGATCATAACGTGATAAAGTTTGAGGGAGGTGGGGTCTGGAAAAAAATACACCCTATCACTAACATTAGTCATGCACAAACACAAACAGATTTATGTATGATAAATGGGCTAGACAGAATTTGAGGAAGTTCGTATGACGTTATAGCTGTGAGACCCTTTATATTATAGTATCTTCCATACTTAATCCTTCCTATACTGTGTTCACGATATACATACTGCCTACCTACCTGTGCCAGCAGAAATTGTCAACTCCACTCCCTAATGGTAAAACGCCTCACCACCCCAAAGCGCGAGGGCTCCTTCGGGGGGAAAAACGGACTCAGAAGCTCGGCTTTCGTGCTTTCTAAATCGAAAGCTCATGCCTTCGGAGAAAAATAGAACGGCGCCCCGTTCGCGTGGCATCGTTCAGCCGTTCGAACGAGAAAAGTCTTACACTGGATGGCCTACAGTCTTCTTCTTCAGCTCCCGGCACCCGTCCGGCTACGGCTACGGCTCCGGCTCCGTCCCCGTTGGGACGCGCGTAAGCTGTGCAAATGTACATAATGGGGAGACGCTCTTGGTACTGACTGACGGAGAGAGAGAGAGAAATATCTTTCTGTAAAGGATTACTGAGCGATAACGATAAGAAAAAAAACGGGGGAAACTCGGGGATTTCTTATGTTTTTAGAGTATTCAAGGAGTAAAGAGTGAAAATGCTTCCCCTGATAGATGTGTCTCTTGTAACTTGTACTACACTGTGATAGTGGAGCTTTTACCAGGACCGACACTATGAGACCGGTGTCGGTTTCGGTTTCGGCAGGAGTATGGGGACTGACTGCCTCATAGTACTCACGCTGCTTATCTGTATATTCGTATTCGTATTCTGTGAGCCGTATTCCAAAAGGAATGGAACAGGATGTAACCATGGGGCTTACAACATGTAGAATGTAGAATTGGAATGTACAGCATAAGCTAAACGAGAGTAAAAACTGCGGAGACTTGTGATGTGATATGGGGCAGAGCTTTGACTCGGTGAAGTAGGGAGTCTATCTACCATATTTCTAGTACCTAGTGTAGTAACTACTAATATTGCTACACAGCATAGCACGATGTACTTGTAAGCTTCTGTCCTATGTGTGAGGTATATGTATATGTTTTTGTATGTAGGAGAGGTAGTAGTGACTTTGTGAGAGAATCGGAGTCAGAAAAAGTGAAAGTAAAAGTAAGTGAGAGTGAAGAGGCGGGTAGAGAGAAAGCGAGAGCAGGGAGCACGTATGTTATGATGATATGGTGCGGAGCCTATGTGGATAGGGCTGTGCGATGCTATGTGTAATGTATGTGTTTTTGGGATGTGTGTAATGTGTATGTGGAAATGATGAGATTCCGAGTCGGAAGTATGGAATAAATGTAGAAGTGGAGAGAGAAGACGAGTTTAACTCTGATTTATTCCAATGTCGTGGTCAGGGTGCATGGATTCACCATCCGGAGGAATCTATTCACCATTCATCCCAAGTCATAATATAGACAAAGTATAAACTTTCCCCTTCACTTTCCCCCAGCCTTTCTCTGTATACTATCTACGTAGGTACTTGCTAAGTTCTCCACATACTATATAATGTGTGTACTATCTTCAATCTACATACATCATACATACGCACAATGACGTGGATATTATGTGGGTTATCTTTCTTGTAGTAACGACATCCAAAGGGAAAACGAAAACGAGAACGACAAAGTCTATAACTATGGAGATATCGGCATATAGTCCGTAGCTAGAACTATAATAACGTTAAAGTGCCTACCCATGTATAAATAGGAATATATCAGTTCCTGTGTTATACAGGTTCTATACTAACACTGAAAACACCCAAACTTGTCGATCCAGAATTTTTTCCTCTTATAAATTTAAGAATTTAATATATTAAAGTCGCATATTACTCGCATTGGATTTGGATTTGGATTTAAAAATTGGAATTAAACTTGGACTTGGAAATGGGACTTTCTTTTATGTAGGTCCCTACTTACCTACATAATATGAAATTGAAATCGAAACCGAATTTTTGAATTAGTTATCGTTAAAAGGGTTGAAAGTTGACATTCTTACTTCTTGTCACATTCCCAATTGTTATTTCTCAACGAGTCCAAATCCGAGTGGATGAAAGGAAGACCAGTTAGTATCAAATTTTGAATTCAGAATTTTAAAATTCTTCCTTGGAATTTTTGAATAGAAAAATTTAATTTCAATTTATTTGAAACTGCCTCTGTAGCTTTTTTCTTTTTGTAGGTATGGTTTGAGTATATATGAATCTACTTTGTAAAACTTGTATGAACTATACTCGTAAGTTTCAAGTTAGGAAGTTTTGAGAGTATATAACGTTTATTATGGGACTTTATACGATTTTGAAAATTAGAAAATGTTTCTTAATTTAATTTTTGTAAGTGTGATTTTATTGTGTCGTAGATCGTCGTCTTGGTCGTTGTCTTGGGACTGGGATTTGGATTGTCGCTGTCCTTGTCACTCGGACTGTCGTCGCTTTGGCTCTCGTTGAGTGAATCATCAACTTTCTTGGCTGGTCCTTGTCTTTTCAACAACTAACTTACGACAGGACAATAAGACACAATGCCTGTCCGTCTATCGTGCTCAATGCGATAGGATACAATACAAAAACAATAAGAGCTGAGGACGAGAGGGTGGAGACGGATAGGGGAGACGAAAGATGGGACAATTTGTTAGTTTAGATGAGTTTAGTTGTCCTGAGTTAGTTGTGTAGAGTATTGTGTGTGTGTGTGTGTGTGTGAATCAAGAACTATTAAATTTCTTGGAAGTAGAAACAAAGTCCCAGTCCGACAGTCCCAGAGCAATGAAGAGAGGTTTAAAGTGCTATTAGGTATTCTTAAAAGGATTGCAGTGCAAGTTTTTCTCCACGCGTTTTTTCCCTCCGTCTTTCCCCCTTTACTTCTCACTATATAGTTCTATAATGGATGTAGTTAGTTTTATAGTCCCAAGACTATGTACTGTATCATCAAGTATTTTGTATTGTGATTGTGTATATACATAGTAGAGTACTCTGTGATAAGGCGACGAGACGAGTCACCGTCACCAGTGCCAGTAACCAGTAGCACAGTAGAAGAATATAGGATAAAGACGAGGACCAGGACCAGGAAGAATGATAGCACTTGTGGGAGTCACACAATTGGCCAAATTATTATATTTCTATTTCGTATTTCCTTTTCGTCCTTAAATTCTATCCCTCTGTGTGTGTCTCAGTGTCGACGTTGACTGTATCTTTATCCCTTTTCTTTCCCTCGATCCTTTATTTTCTTCCCGGCTCGTTTGTCCTCCTCTCTCTCTCTGTCAACACTTCAAGAACAAGAACAAGTCATTGAGGGGAAGAGGAGAAGAGAAAGAGGCTTCAATTCTACTATGTACAGATATATCCGTACACTCTGTCTGAAAGTGATAGTGATGCTGATAGTAACAGCGCAGCATATGATAGGACCGGCAATTTCGTCAAGGCCACAGAATACACAAATATTAGAGTGAATGGCGAGTACTACAGACGATACTCGTTGAGTTTCTCACAGTTTTATCTGTATTTCCCTTTTATTTCCAGAGCTCAAACTCTCGGAGAGTAGAAGAAACAAAGAAGAAAAGATGTGTGTTTGCAACAGGATCAGTAGCCGTAGTTATGTAGATATGCCTACGTAATTTATATATTATTGTTGTTGCTGTTTTTTTTTGCCTACTTTTTTTATGTATGATGTATCCTTATATAGCATAAATGAAAGTGTATCAGAGCTGTATTAGAAGTAGCACTGTAACATACAAAAGTGTAGAGATGTTTCGATCTAAACTTTTGACATTGTATTTTGTATTTTTTCCATTTCGTATATTTTCTTCTTTAAGACGCAATTTTCTTAATGTAATTGAAAGCGGTTCTTGATATCTCGTGTCTTAAAGTCTCGATGTCTCGATTCTTACGCTTTAGCAGAGGCCATAATGTGTTGGCATTGCATTGGCGTTAACGTTCCAGTGACAGATCTCAGATGTTTTTTGTTTCTCATGTGTAATGTGTAGTATTTTTTGTTCTTCTTCTTTTTTGTGTGCTGTTTTCGTTGTCTCTTTCGTTTC
Source organism: Dicyrtomina minuta (assembly GCA_949802685.1). Lineage (NCBI taxonomy): Eukaryota > Metazoa > Arthropoda > Collembola > Symphypleona > Dicyrtomidae > Dicyrtomina > Dicyrtomina minuta. The sequence goes on from OX461810.1 coordinate 53,812,131, forward strand.
CCTTAATAAGTCAAGTAAGAAGTCACGCGATGGAGCTTCCGGATCAAATAGAATGTTGAGTTTGCACTGTGTTAGTCTTCCACTTCGTGAGTGTCTCTCTTTCTATTTTTATGTCTAACCGTCTTGATTGTTTTCTTAGGTAATTCAAGTTGTACGAGTTAATCCGTGTGGATTTACAATTTTATGTATTTTGTCACGTACTATTTTCTATTTGTTTTTCTCACTGTATCCCTCCTGTCTGCCGGAGGTTACTCCTCAGTTTGTCTGACTCACCACTTTTATACTTTTACCCTTCGTTTTACTTTTACGAGTACAATTGTGTGATTTGAACTGGGATTGAGGATTTTTTTTACAGATGCGTATGTATCTTACATATATTATGTGTGTTTTTGTTCTTTTTAGATTAAATCCATGGATGTATGTGGTGGCGTCATTATTGTCTTTACGATTTTAACGTAAATCCATAGCCGTAGAAGAAGAAAAACTGCAGTACAAGAAAAGCAACTCTCTTCTTCGAGGGTGAGTATCAGTATTGACGGAGTTGGAGTACGTGGGTATTTTATAAATATTTGTAGTAGAGAATTAACTTCAGCTTTTACTGTGCTGTACTGTACTGTACTGTGCTGTGCTGTGTAGTGTGTATCTGTATATAGCTTAATTCTGTCTTTTTTTTTGTTTCACAGGTTCTGTCCCGTAATTGTAATTCACAGTCTGGATCTGGACAATGTCAAACTGTGAGAGGGATCGTGAAACTGTTTTGGATTTGGAAGTGTTGCGTGAGAAGGAATCAAAGAGAAGAAAATTAATAAAAATAGACTATAAACTTTTTCTCTGTTTTCTTTAGTGCTCTCCGTCTCTATGTCTTATGGCTTTGACTTGAGACTTGGGATTGTAGTATGATGATATTTCCCGTGTTGTTGGCGTTCGTCTTACTTATATTGTTGAAGAAATAGAGAGAAGCCTGGGATAAGACTTAAGAATTGAGAGGGCAAAGAAAGTTAGTTTCCCAGTGGGCAGTATCAAATAAATCTACTTGTGTGTCTTTTCACCTAATCCAAAGGATGTAATCAAGTGATTGATTGAGAAACGAATTAAGAGGGAACTGAACGTGTGTTGACGGGTGGAGGAAGGAGTTAAAGTTAAAATGAGGTGAACTCTCGCTATTTGTTGTATAGTGGATATCTAACGGTCTCCGTATTTCTGGGATTCAATGACGAGACAGGCACGAGATTGAAAACAATTTTGTCCAAGTCCAATTTTCTAGTCCGAGAGGCGAGGATGAAGACAAGAGAGTAGAAATAGAAACATGCTGGCGAACTTGCCGGCACCAACTAACCACGTTCTCCCCAGGACAAGTCCTTTTTGGTGGTCTCATTTGGCTCGAATGGTCTTCAGACTCCACACAAGACCAGACCAGGACGAAAAGAGTTTATCCAGACAACGAGTGTGCATGAAAAGATAGGCAGGCAGGCTGGGGGACGCTATATGCTGGAGCTGGAGAGCTCAAGACAAGACTGACTATATAGTGAGTGGGTCTGGTTTGGTTTTGGTTCGGAGACGCATGGCTGCTAGCTTGGAAAAAAGTTGAGAATCGAAAAGTGGAAGTAGAAAAGATTCCTTCGTATTTTGAGGTACTTCCAGTAATAAGGAAGGAAGCCACTTTAAAGCTTCTTGGTGAACTTTGCTAAGCTCTTTCTTTCTCTTCTCCACTCACAAAATGTTTAGTTTCCTTTGGCTGTATTGCCTTGACTCGTTGTCGTGTGAGTTTCCTCTCTCTTCCCTTCAGACTATTTCAATGGAGAAAAGGTTTTCTTTAGTAAATTGTAAACAGCTTGGAGTTTAATCTTGAATTACGACGGCTATAAAATGACTTAAAGTTCGTCCCATGACTATATGAGTAGTGGGTGTATGGTATGCTTGTATAGCCATATGTCGACCGTAGTCGTGGGGGAGAAAACGAGTTCAAAGTATGGATACGGATGGGGAAGAGTAAAGCAATTGTATTTTGTACTTCATTATTCCTGTATTTTGTATTTTTGTCTTTTGTGTATGTATAAGTTGTATTCTTAACGTGGGACTTGAATACTTCAACGCAGCTCCTTACTAAGTTCCTTCTCTCTCCTTTTGCTTAGTTTTTTTTTTTTGTAGAATTCGTATTCCATTTTACCTTAGAGGAATTTCGGAATGCTATGTATGGTATCGTTATCCGCGCCTGATGATATGGGATGGTCTGGTGTGAATGTGTAATGATCACGGAGAAAACTAATGCAAAGCAGTCTCCGGTTCATTCCGTCGTTTGGATCCTAAGTCGAAGGAGGGAAGGTCGGACGAAATGAACAACAGAAGGCACAACAAAACTCATTAAGATACTCCATACATTAAGGGATACATGTCACAGAAGCGGAGCTAGAGGAATTATCGAGGTACATTAGCTATACAGAGGAGCTTTTGTGAGGATACATACACCTACCATGCTACCTAATGCTACTGCTCCGCCGTGATCTATTTAAGATCATAATGAGGCTTTAAAAGTTCTTCGGAGTTTAAGAATGTACAAGAAGACATTTTTATTTTAATAGTCTTTCTAAGTTTAAGTTTAGTGTGACAATCAAATTGAAATTATAATAATTAATTGTGGATTTCAAAATGTCTAATGTTTTTGAATACCGGGTAGTTATCAATATCAGTATCGATTTCATTTTATTACAAATACAGCTACAAATTAGAAATAAGATACTTTAAATGCCCAAAATCTAAATCCATGTTCAAGAGAATCGAATTAATATGTTGTTGGGTAGAGGAAAGTTTTCCAGCTGTTTTTGTTTGTGTTGTTAGATTAGCAATGGTTGGATATTAGTATTTGCTCATTAGCTGTTAGTGGTGTGCTATAATTTGTAGTATAAATTAGAGGGAAGCTTTAAATTGTAATTAAACAATCATTTCCAGCTCCTTAGCGTACTCAATCGCATCCTTAGCCAAATCACGGGACGGTATGAGGTCTTCAAGCTTCTTCTCTACTTCGAAGTGGTAGAAGCCATCATTTTCAGTGTACACCCAGCCACGCTACGAAATTAACAAAATGATGATAATAATATTATTAAAATGTAAAACAACACAAAGTAAATTTTTTTTACATATTTTTTTTAAAAGTTAGTTTCGGATTTGGGGACTATTGAATCAACTAGATTTAGTGACAATTAGTTGAACTTTTAAAACTCATTTTATAATATTATGTGGTGTGTAAATTGAAAATTTGAGACTTGGGGGAGAACAGTTGTGGCTATAGGGGAGATATGAAGAGATTAAAGATTGTCTTACTTTTGCTGCATAAGCTTTTAATTCAGCAGATTTCATGTTGAGAATTGCCATAGCAGGATTTTCACTTAGACGATGGTAGGACTTCTCAACACATGTTGCTATCTCATCCCGAATCGTATTCACAAGAGTGTCAATGAAATAATTGTACCGCTCGGATGGAGCCGTGTTCTTTGCGATGAAAACCTAAAATTTAGAATACATTTATATTATTTTCCATTTCTCAGTGAAATAATGTTACTGCTTAAAACTTGAAGGAGATAGCACACTATCACTATAGAATTTCATTCCAAGAAAATGTAAGAATCCTTCCAACTGTTTTATTATTATTAATAGCATACAATTAGAGGAGAGTGTAAATGGATATAAATTCAAGCATGAGAAATGTTGGTAATCCTAAAAACACAGACGATAGTTTATGAATATTCATAGTCATTCTTTAAACAATAAGCTTGGTTTTAGTTTACTACTAGAATTTCAATAGTACGTCTTACACATAAAATGTCAAAACCAATATACTAGTATGTATGTATTTACATACTTCATACATGCATACGGATTTATAACAATTATCTTCTATCAATGGCTCAAAACAGAACGGGATTATTCTCAAGTTTTATTTACAATTATTAGAGCAACGAATGTTACCAAAAGCTCGGATATACTTCGTAAACATAAACACAATAGTATTGTCCAAAGGTTGAGTGAAGCTTACTTGACGATAACGTCCTTCCATGATGCTTTGCTCAAGAGACACAGCTTTGTGAATGTAGACATTGTCCAGAATCTGAACATCTGGATAAGTAAACAACTCGAGTTCCGTGTGAAATTCTGCAACTCGATTTTGACTCAGTAAACAGAGAAGATTGAGTCCCAACAATTCATTCTTAAACACTGAGTCCGGTAAGAAGTTTCTACAAATTACAAATTAAATAAGTTATGGAATTAAATCTGATACATCAAATAAAATATTATTTCTTCTAATAAAAATAAGAAACATACTTATTTGTTGTAAAGAATTGTAAAAAACTAGCGAACTGTTTTCGGGAATGGCTACATGTTCTGTGTCATTTGTGTATACGTGCAATTTAAAATTTGACTAAATAATACTAAAAATAATGCATAATAATACACATATATTAGTAGCAATAACAAATGCCTTGTTATTTCTTAAAAATTAGCCATTCACTTTGCAAAGAACTTACTTGAAATCAAGATAATAACATTTTAATTGAGCCATGTATCGCTCAAACGATGGAATATCTTTTCGAGCAATACTACAGAATGCTCCGATTTCGAGAACTTCTCGAGCGAGCAAAAGCTCATCTCTGGATAATTCTTTGCTTGAACCCGGAAGAAACTTAAGGTATGTCAACACCACCTGAATTAAACCACAACAAAGTTGATAAGAAACCTAATGCTTTTAAAGTATCAAACATCAACACACTGTAAACTATCAATCATGAAAACGTAAGTGGCGAAAGTCAAAAGCAGTATCATTAATATATTAGCTATGAATAAATTAACGCATTTAGTTTGAAAAAGACTTAAAAAGTTATAAAAAAGTGGCATTAGATATTCTCATACAGTTGAAACAAAGCACGGATCCAGAACTTATAAATGGGTGAAACTGGAAGGGTGCATGCACCCTACCATAATACGTAAATTTGGATCATTAAATTCAGTCAGGGAAATAGCTCTATGGGTGCAACACACTTTCGATTATATTTAGTCGTAAACAAGTCGGTCGGTGTCAAATTATTTCACATGAGCTCATTCCAGGGTATTCTGCTCTGAAACGGACGTAAATTAGAGAGCAGTTTATAAAACTAGAGTGGAAGATAGTATGGGCAGATTGAAGCAAGGCTTTGTGTTTACCAATTGGAAAGAACGTAAAAACCGGCACCACTTTGTCCAGCAGGTTTTTTACATTTTCCGACCAATTTTTAGCAAATAGAGCGGAGAAAATAGCTGTTAACTTCGGAGTGAAATGGGGAACTACAAGCGGGCCGAAGACCGAAGATATGACCCACAAGCTGCCCGAAGAGCCGAAGACAGAACTGCAATCTACCCGAAGAAGAAATCTGCAAGTGAGCCGAAGACCGAAGAACCGGTGCAAGTCAGCCGAAGCCCGAAGACTGCAACCTACCCGAAGACCGAAGACTCTTCGGCTGGGCTGCAATCTACCCGAAGAAGTGCCATGCAAGTAGGCGGAAGCCCGATGTTCTTCTGCAACCTGGCCGAAGAACTTCGGCACAAGCTACCCGAAGACCTTCGTCTGAAACTGCAACCCACCCGAAGAATTTTTTTTATTAAATGGCTCACTCATTTTTTAGAACAGAAAACACGTAAGTTATTATCCCGAAATTAAAAAAATAATCAATAAAATTGTAATGCAGAAAATGTTTAAGGCTTTTCACATTGTTTGCATTAAGGATGCCAGTTAAAATTAGAAATTTGAATGGTCTGCATGAACTTGTGTAGAGATGATTTTCGGGGCATGTAAACTCTTCTTGGTCGTTGTTTACCCATTTAATTTTCTATAACCTCGCAGTGCAATTTCATGATCTGTTGTTAAAAATCAATGAAATGACTCCAGTACTTCAGAATCGTGAAAGTCTAAAACCGTCAGTCGTTGAACTATACTTTAGCATTCAATTACAGGCATATACTAATACATACAGTAAAGCTTCTAACTACTTCCGGAGGAGTTACGCCAAACTTTGTCTTACTAGTTAGACTCGGGAATTACCTATTTGAAAGCTGAGTATAAAAGTAGATACTCCTGTCCATCGGATTGAATGCTAAAGGCTTCTTGGGTTATGTTGGAACTCGGAAATTTTTGGAAACACACGGGAGGCATTAGAGACCCAGGAGTTATTCCAAGCTTCACATGAAGTCACTTATTGTGCTTATACATCACTAGTGAAAAGCGAAATGCGGTGAATTCTAAATACCTATATTTTTTTCCGATAGGACAGCATTATTAACTCCATTTATTTTTAAATACTTGTGTCAGGTATTGTTTGCCTACAGTGAAATTACTAGGTACATACG